>OU343160.1:200731624-200779124 GCA_910595825.1 Philhelius pedissequus | reverse complement strand
TAACCAACACCAAACCCACTCCTATCACCACAAAATTTTACCATAAATAAACATAAAAAGTGGCACTTCACTACCCACTTCAATGTACATTAGTTCTTATGGAGAATTAAGTTCCCATGTCAATGTCAACTTCGTACGATCCTTGTAGCTAACAAGCATTATATTTTGTTATAAATTTGTACATTTGTTTTGTTTTCTAAGAAACATGAGACCCCAGATACAGTTACTATTAATGTTAAATTTGTTTCTCTTTTCTATATTTAGGTATGTTGACTGTGCCAAGTACCCTGTACATGTACAATTCCTATTTGAAAAAGCTTAAAACACTTTTCCCTTAATAAAGTAATAGTTTAGGGTAACAAATACAAATCGAGAGCAGTGAACTATGGCGCGTGCTTTATTAAAGTCATACTTATGTACACCCCAGACCGCATCAAAACAAGCCATAATAATTGAACGCCATAGTAAACTTTACCCTTCATTCGAATTATAAATTATTTCCCGTCACGCGATTTTTTGTACCCACCAGCCAACGGATCATCACTGACAATGTACAACAGATGGTAAGGTGTAAAGTTCACGTGATATTAAATAGCATACAACAAAGTGATGAATATGTCCTTTAGAAGGTGCAGTTGTGGGATGATACTGCGTAATTATCAAACATATGTATGTAGGGTTTTTCTCAGAAAGCCAACTTTATTTATTAGTAGAATGCTTATAAGAGATAAGGTGCGGTTGAGTACTTGATTTTTTTTTAAATAATGTATTAATAGATGAGAAGGAAATTGGCGGTAGAATCCTTAGGAATCTATGCATTGGGGAACTTAATGTATCGACGTATATACATATTTTTTTTCTTAATTCTGAAACTATTGTCTTTTAGAAGTCTTTTGTACCCGAAGCTGAACCATGTCAAAGTACATATTTAAAAATTCTTAAAAGTTAACTATTATAAAAATGAACAGTAATTTTTCGCCGAAAAAGATTTAATTTATAAAATATGTATTTAATATGCTTGTTTAAGAATGATACTAAAACTTAACTCGAAATTATATTAAATTAACTCAATCGTAAGATGTTCTTTATCATTTGATCAGTTGCCAAATTAAGTTCAAATACCATATGATTCAATCTTAATTTTTATTTGTTCTCATGTTAGCTGTTCAGTTGTTTTGCATTAACATGTTAACAGTTTACTTTTGTTATTTTTTTTTCTTGCTAATTATCCTTTATTATATTAAAGAGATCATATTCATGTAAGTTGCCTATCTATTCATGTATATATGTAAAAGCTTTTCTTGGTCATTCATTTTTTGGACATCGTTCGATACATATGTATATATCAAACATATTTCGCTCGTGGGTTACAACCAACCAAATTCGTTTTCTTTCTTTTTTTTCAATTAAGTTCTTAAACAAATTGTTCTTAAATAGACCCGGATTTAATTCGTACTTTTTATGATTTTTTCGAAAAACTATATAAACGACTTTAACTACTCGGTGCATGGCTATTTTAAATAAATTTATTATCTAAAAAATTGGGTACGGAAAATATACTAAAATCAATTATTTATTATTAATTATATAAAATTATTTAAATTAATATTATTTAAATCATTTAATTTTCTTTAGTTGTTTTTATTAAATTTATAAGATATAATTTAATATTATTATTTAATGTCATTGTATATTAAGAAGGGGTTAATATATTTATAAATATAAATTATTAATTTAGGTTAATTATTAGAAAAAAAATATTTTAAATAAATTTATTATATAAAAAATTAAATCTGAGACAACAACAAGCTCCAGTCTCAGAACATCGTGACGCACATCTTTCCTATACTTCTTTCTCTTCCTTAACTCACGCGCCGGCGCTGTGTTATACCATTTAAGGGGTAGTATAATCCCTTGATTATACAAACTAAAATACAGTGGTAATTTGTGCTATGTGAAAAACTAGCGGGTTTTCCAATAAGAGGTGTTATTTTGAATAGCCCGCTATTTCGGTAGCTGTCACTTTTGAAGCTGTCATTTTTTGACATTTCACAAGTAGAAACTACGCTATTATTAAAAATGGAACGATACACGCTTCAACAACGCATTGAAATTATTAAAATTCACTATAAAAATGGTGAAAATTTGGCAGAGACGGTTCGTAAAACTAAAACATTTTTGGGTCGTCGTGAAGCACCTTGTCGGACCGCAATACAGAAATTGGTGGACAAATTCGAGCTGTTGGGACAAGTTAGTGATGTGAAGAATAAAACCCGTGCACGTCGCTCAAGAACAGCTGAGAATATTGCTGTTGTAGCCCAAAGTGTTGAAGAAAACCCAGGTTTATCCATTCCTCGTCGTTCTTTGGAATTAGGCATTCCACAAACGTCATTACACCGTATTTTGCATAAAGACTTGGGTCTTAAGGCTTATAAAGTTCAGTTAACACAAGAACTCAAGCCGGCTGATCATCAACAACGTCGTGTCTTTGCTGATTGGGTCCTTGAAATGCATGAAAATGAACCGGAATTTCATCGAAAAATCATCTTGACTGATGAGGCCCATTTCCACCTCGGAGGCTACGTCAACAAGCAAAACTGTCGCATCTGGGGCTCGGAAAACCCAAGAGTTATTGTTGAAAAGCCTCTCCATCCTCAACGCGTGACTGTTTGGTGCGGTTTATGGTCCCGCGTGGTCATTGGACCTTACTTTTTCGAAAATGAGGCTGGAGCAACAGTTACGGTCAATGGATTGCGCTATCGAGAGATGATTAATGATTTTTTATGGCCTGAATTGGATGGTATTGATCTGGACAACGTTTACTTTCCACAAGACGGCGCTACGTGCCACACAAGCAACGAAACCATCGATCTTTTATGGGAAAAGTTTCCGGACCGTGTTATCTCTCGAAGAGGTGATCACAATTGGCCACCGAGATCTTGTGATTTAACACCTTGCGACTTCTTCCTTTAGGGCCACGTGAAAGATAAGGTCTATGCCAACAGCCCAACGTCGATTCAAGACCTCAAAGATGAAATTCGTGAGGCTATCGAGGACATAGGGCAGCCACTTTGCGATTTGGTTATGGAAAATTTCATGAAAAGGATATGGTCCTGTAAGCGTGGTCTTGGCGGTCATTTGGCTGATGTTGTGTTTCATTATTAACGGCATACCTTCCTCTTTATAATGAAATAAACATCCGATCATTTATCTCCAAAAATGCCATTTTTCTTTGAATATCAAAATAACACCTCTTATTGGAAAACCCTTTATATGTGCGTGCTAAGCCTAACCTATATCTATTTACCATAAGATTTACATGGACGTTATTATCTACATATATTTATTATTTATACTATTCCTTGCATGATTATTGCTTATTGCAAGGAACTTTTTGATGAAATATTTTCATGAATGATTTTTGGAAAACATTATTCGCTTTACATATATATATTTCGTGATTGTTTAAATGGCCTACTCTGTAACATTGCCTGTGGTCCGCGCAATACGTGGGCATTTAAAAGGTTCGCTTACAAAGCTAGCTCCCTATGTTGAATCTATACCAGAAGCAACCACGCACTCGGAACTTAAAATTAGATACAACAAAGCCGATGACTTTTGGAAAGAATTTTCGGCAACACAAAAGCAATTATATACGTTTCCTGATCATAAAAATTATTCGGAACCTATTCCAGAATATGAGGACTTCGAAAATAAGGTTTTAATTGTTTAATCCGTACTTTTAACAACTATTTCGTAGTAGGAAAAAGAAGAGAACAAAAACGATACCGTTGCTCAGTTAGCCGCTCAGCAAAAACTTTTGATAGCAACTTTAAATCAAGCTCCATTAGAGAAAAGCGATGAAAATTTTATTCCGTGCGTCGGTTAGAATCGAGCCATTTTCCGGGAATTATAAAGACTGGCCAACGTTTAACGATACCTTACCAAAACTTGCACCGGTTCGGAAATTCCAATTTTTAATTTCATGTCTTCGAGGCGAGGCCTTAAGCCTATTGAGCCATCTTAAAATATGGGATGAGACTTATGATCAAGATTGGGATAGGCTTCAAAACCGTTTTAACAGGCCGCGTCATATTATAAATAGTTTTGTGCAAGTTTTTATGGAACTACCGTCGGTTGATTCCATAAATGTTAATTTTTTGCGAAAAATATCAGATGGAGCCAATGAAATTGTAAGGGGACTTAGTCCCGGTTGCTGATACGAATCAATATTTATGTTCAAAGTAACTACTTTTTCCTGTGCGCAAACTGTCACATAAGTTATTAAGTAGAACTAAAATGCTTAAGTTGTGTATAGGCAAACGGCCCTAAATGCAATGTGTTCGTTAAGTCGAGATCCGTGGCTTATTTAAATCCTAACTAGTAAATTAGACCCAGAAAGCGGACAAGCATGGTCTGAGGAAAACCTTTCGGAAGCTGATCCTACTATAGACAGTTGTAAGACTGGTTCTAAGACTGGTAATAAAAAGCCTTTCGTCAAAAGCATGCATGTTTCAAGCTCGGTTGTGTGTCATAAATGTAACGCGAATCATAATCTTTCCCAATGTCAAGCATTTATGACACCAATATTGGTAAAGTATTTAGTGTTGCTGTCGTTTTGATTGTTCTATTTATTTGTTGAGTTAGGTTTCCGTTCAGTTTTCTTTTTTATTAAATTATTTATTAGAAAATTAAGGAAATTGTTCATGTTTAGAATGATTTTAATTGTTTTTATGTTATTTATTTTAAATTGTTGATCATTTATATCTAGGACTTTGTTGACTAATTTTTAGTTGCTCTTTATTTTTTTTTGGAAAAGGTTGTGTTGATAAGTAATTTATCAGTCTTCCGGAATCTGTGGGTCCCGAAATTAAAATTAGCAATTAACAACTATTTTTCGGTCTATTCAATGCAGTTTTAAGTCTAATTATGGTAGGCAATTATTTTGTTCTGTTCCTATTGTAAATTGAATTTTGGTGTGATAACTGTTGAGTGTCTTCCATAATGTTTCTTTATCTCGATCTTTGATAATTGCAAAAATATCATCGATATATTTTGATATGTGTTTGATATTTATGCTTATTTCATGAAAATTATTATTTACATCATATTTACATTATCATCTTGTGATGACCTTCATCAAGGTTTCTTTGGTATTCTCGTGCATTTTTTCTATTTTTGGCCACTGTTTCATAATAATCTTTATTGCGAGATAGGTAGGTATGTTGGTAAAAAGCGATACAACATCAAATGAGACCAGTTTGCCGTCTTCTTGCAAGTTAGTGTCTTCCAGTTTTTCTTTCAGCATGTAACAATTTTTTACGTTATATTTGTCTGAAATGATATTTTTTAAGAATATGGCCAATGTGTTTTGACATTTGGTACCACGATACATTTATAGACGAAGAGATTGGTCGGAGCACGATATTTCTTTTGTGAATTTTCGGCTACCCATAAAGTCAAGGTGCTGTTGCTGGTGAACAATACAGTTTTACTTTTTGCCAATGGTCTATCTCGTTATTTCTAAATAATTAATTACTATTTCATTATTGGTCTTTTGCAGTTTTTGGGTGGGGTCTGTTCGTATGTTTTATATGTATTTTTATCTTTTTTTATTTAATTGCTGTTCAGTCTCCATGTTGTGTATACCAATATATTTTAAAAAGAAATGACAAAATTGTTGACAAAATTTTTATTTTGTTGGATAATATATTTCAACATTTTTAATTAATATTCAATTATTTCACAACATATTTTAATTTAATTTAGCGACGCGTTTCGGATATTAGTATACATCTTCGGGCTTTCGTTCTTAGATTAGGCTTTTTTTAACGTTGGTGCTGCTGTCTTGTGTGCATGAAGGTTTATATATGTTTGTCTCTTTTTATCTTGTATGGTGTCGAATTGCGGTGTCATATAATGCGTTGTTTTTTATGGTTAATTTATCATTTAACAACCTCTCCTGTTCACCCTTATTTGCATTGTAGATCTCGAACTCCTCTGGTGGTTCAAGTTTTCTCCCTTTATTGCATATGTGCAATGGTGTTAAATTGGTTTCAAAGTCCGTGTAATTGTGGTTGTTATCAATTAAATGCTTTGCAAATGTTGATTTGGTTATTGGTTTCGGCTTGTGTCCTAAAAATCTTTCGTGGAATGTTCTGCCTATAACTATAATATTTGTTACATTCGTTCCACGTTATTTTATATACTCCATAGCATGTCTTAGTTAATTTGTTTTTTGTTTAAGTATGTTTCCAATGTTGTTATTTGTTTTGAATGACATGTTAATTGAATTTTTTTTTAATTCATGTTTTAATATTAGTGGGATTAAGTTTGGTATTCTGTAGAGATGTATTTATCTTCGTGGGTGTTAGTATCAATATTTATGTTTGGGTAGAGTACCATAACTACGGTGCCGCAAAATAGTAACGGATTTTTTTAGAGGGGCTTAATACAAAAATGTTATCCTACGGAAGAGGGGTATTTCTCCGTCCTTTTAGGCGGGAGGGGCAATTTTCTAAAAAAAATTACTTAAAATTTAAAAAAATTGATTTAAGAACAGCGGCAACACTTAAAATAATAAAATTATAGGTTTTCTGAAGCCAGAAACTTGTCTTCTTATCATTTATTTCAACCTAGTTATTTGCGTTAATATTTTAAAAAAAATACCTTCAAACTAAAAATGTATCAAACATTTTTTTAAGTAGCGAAATTAAGTGCTAATTGGCATTAATTTATTAGATGTCCTAATATATTCGTAATCGAACTATGAAAACTAGATGGTTGTATGTCCTTAGTTTTAAATTAAAAAATTACCAAAACTGCTTTTCATGGGATTCCTAGTTCTTGTTTTTTTATATGTTTTTTCTTTTTTTTATAATTTGGCCGCACTCAATGGGTTATGACTACCCTTAAAATGTATATAAGTACACAGTGCGAGCGATTAGGAAAATGGGATAGGATTAGACAGGAGATACCTATGTATTAAATGTCTGACTATCGCAATGGGAGGGAAAAATTCGGTCGATTAAAGCATTCCACATTCGTGTGGTGCGGCTAAAGAAGGAATCCCTATACTTTACAGTACGTCCGAAGTTGTCCTCAAGGGTAAGCTGATGAGCATTTCTAGAATCGCGAATGTTACGGTGGAATAATTTAAGGGGAGGAATGCAACTGGCTATTTCACTAGAATACTGTCTATAGAAATACCGATAGAATAATGAAAGGCACGAAACATTGCGACGGTGTTCAAGAGGTGCAATTGTTTACGTTATTGTTACATCACCTATCATTTTTAAAGCTCTTTTTTTGGATTCTGCCCAGAAGGCTTAAGTGAGTTATGGATGCACCTACCCAGATGTGACAGTTGTACTCAAGTTTTGGACGAATATAAGCTTTTTAAATAACTGCCAGATCAGAAGGGGAGAAATATTTCTTTCATCATCTCAGAAAACCCAAACACTTTGCAGCGTTTTTGGCGACGTCGAATAAATGGGCATTTCACAAAAGGTGATCGGTGATACACATAACAAGAACTGAAAGGTATTCGGTTTCCTGGACACAAGCGCCGGTTATGGACAACGGCATTGGAGGAGAGTCCCGCTTTTACGACAAAAGACAGCATTGGTCATTTTCGTTCTTCAAGATATTTCTCTAGCTGATAATTAATCAGCGTTTCCATGACCTTGGAAAGAAGGGACGTAAGTGCAATTGGACGGTAGTTAGAGGGTGAAGAAGATTCGCCTCTTTTAGGGACAGTCTGGACAAGTGCTCCCTTCCATCCACTCGGAAAGAGACCAGTAAATAGGACGGATGGAAAAGCTTACGCAGTGGTTTTTCCAGCGTCGAAGAACACCTCTTCAGAACAAAAGGGGAGATACTATCCGAACCAGCAGATTTGTGTATGTCAAGATCTTTAACAACTATAGCAACTGTACGAGTACGAAAGAAGATACGTCCCATGAAACTGTTAATGCCCTCAAGCACAGGAGGATTCATGACACTTTGTGGAAGCGTGGAATTAGCAGCAAGCTAAGCTACTAGCAAATTTGCTTTTTCTTATGTGCTTACCACAGGAGTGTTATTGGAAACAGGCAGAACATTTCACGAAAGATTTTTAGAACACAAGCCGAAACCAAACACCAAATCAACATTTGAACAACATCTAATTGATAACAACCACAGTTACACGGTTTTTATTCCAATTAAACAACATTGCACATATGCAATAAAGGGAGAAAACTTGAAGCATTAGAGGAGTTCGAGATCTACAATGCAAATAAGAGTGAACAGGACAGGTTGCTAAATGATAAATTAACCATAAAAAACAACGGATTATATGACACCGGGATTCGACATACAAGATAAAAGGAATCAAACATATATAAACCTTAATACAAACAAGACACCACAACTAATCTTAAGAAAGCTTAATCTAAGAACAGAAGCCCGAAGATGGATACTAATATCCGAAACACGTCGCTAAATTAAATTTAAATATGTTGTGAAATAATTAAATATTAATTAAAAATTTTGAAATATATTATCCAAAAAAATAAAAATTTTGTCAATAATTTTTTCATATCTTTTAAAAATAGATTTACATAGAGAACATATATAGACTGAACAACAATTTAATATCATAGCTGAACAGGCACAATTGGTCTAAAAATATAAGAACACAAAAATTAAAATAACTAAAGCCAATTTAAACATACAATTTAACAAACACTGTCTTAAAAAACAATTAACATCACAATATGCACAAATACAATAACCATTTCAATAACAGCTATTAAAACACAAAAAATTGCACAAATAATCCGTATGAAGGAAGACATAAAATATTTATACAAGAAGAAATCGAAATCAAATAACCTACTATATAAACTGCACCTACTTATATACTATAAATTACATTATCTTGCAGCGGAAAGTAACACTCACAACATACATTAATTTACAAAACAAATCGCAAAAGATCACCAAAAAGCAATAAAATAAAATACAAAAACTTCTAATAAAGAAGTCAAACAACAGTATACCTAAAACTAAACACAAATTTTACCCTAGAATAATAAATAATATAGACATACAATTTTCATAAAAACAAATAGAAACACTTAATAAAGGCCTGAAATAGAACATTCCAAAAACTCATAAGAACATAATAATACAAGAAGTCGTCAACGCCGAAGCAGCAATAAAAACAATACCAAAAATTGAACTACAAACAATAGATAAAATCCAAAATAAAAATAAATATAAAAACGACATACAAAACTTACAGAACGATCCCACTAAAATATATTTAAAACTCATTAAAATTATAAATTATAAAATATACAAAATAAAATTAAAACAACAAAACGCACAAGGCCCACTTTTTACAGGTTTACTAAAAATACCCAAAGCCGGTATACTAATTCGCCCATTAATCAACTACACTACTGCAACATGCTACAAAGTTACCAAAGCCCTACTTAATATAATAAAAACTAACATCAATTTAAAAAACAAGAAAAGCATAAATAACTAAACAGAATTTTTAAAATCAACAGAAAACCTCAACATATCACCTAATTATAAACTTATCTCCCTGGATATAACCACCATGTACACAAATATACCAATTGACCACAAAATAAATATATTAATATAAAAATATATAAATATATTTAAAGAAAACCTTACAACCACCGCAAAAATCAACATACAACATATAGACGAAATCATAACTTTACTACAAATAATACTTCAACAAAATTTTTTCAACTACAACAACCAATATTACAGCCAAGAAGAAGGATTAGCAATGGGATCCCCTCTAAGCCGACTAATGGCAGACATTAAACTTAAGTACTACGAAAATAAATACATTCTGTCAAAACTTAACAAACAACAACAAAAAAAAACATGTGCGTTTCGGGACGAAGTGATACCCTAAACTAGTCTAAGTTGAAATAAGTATTTAATATCGAAATTGTTTGACTTAAAAAAAGCTTAAAAACTTATTCGTTAATTTGATTAATTTCAAAAGTTCTCCGGATGCGTCAGAGAAAGGAAAGCCAGGCAGACTGGCGCCGAAATAACTGAGGAAGTGTTTTTTAAAATATTGAAATTTTTCATCAACTTTTGCATTTAAGCCCGTTTGCTGATACGAATCATGAATGTTTATGTTCAACTTAAAACGCTTATGAACTACTTTTTCCCCTGCGTAAGCTGTCACATAAGTGCTTAAGTATAACTTAAATGCCAAAAATGTCAAAAGAATGTCCAAAAAACCTTCTTATATAAATATATACAATATATAGTAAGACACATTCTTATTATTTTGTTACCGGCATACAGCCTCAAATTTAAACCTTAATCTTTAAGATTGAACTATTAGAACAGATGATATAAGCTCAAAACAACCGCATCTTTTCTTTTTAATTAATTTTCAAACATAACTGTTCTTCTACACTGAACATCGATGATAGGAATATGCAGGCAATTTTGAATATTTTTCTTCTGTTTTGAAATAAAGATTGCAAAGCTTTGAAAGTTCATAGAGTAAGGATTTGGTACATGAAAATAATCAAAAACTACATAAATAATATAAACAATAAAATAAAATTTACAGCTGAAATTGAAAACAACAACACAATTAACTTCTTGGACCTAACAATAATAGAAAACAACAATAAGCTCCATTACAAAATATATAGAAAACCAACAACAACCGACTTAACCATAAACAAAAATTCACATCACCCACAAGCACAAAAAATGGCTGCATACAACGCCTTCATAAATAGACTCCTTAACATCCCCATGACTAAAGAAATTTATGATGAAGAATTAAACACCATTAAACATACAGCAATAAGTAATGGTTACGACACTGAAATTTTAGAAATAAAATAATTAAAGCCCCTATTTGACTATCAGTTCAGTTAAAAAAGGCAGTTTGTTTACACATCAGTCTGATGTTCAGTTGAGCTTTCATTTTACTTGTGAGCAGTCGAAAGTCTGAAGAAAACTTTCAATGAAATCGACCATAATATCATTCCGTTTCGACGTATTCAGCCTTATAACGAATTCCATCGTAATCGGAAGTTTGTTATAAATCTTGAAAAAATCTATAACAGAATCCATCGTAGTACTCGTAGAAATGATCATTCGAGTAGAAATTACCATTACGAACGGATTCTGCGATAACATTTTATGGGATTCGTAAGTCTTTCCGATTACGATGGAACTCATTATGGGGCTGATTGAAAGAAAAAAACAGTTAAATCACCGAAAAGAATAAAGAAATATCTTGAAGAACGAAAGCTCCTTAATGACTGGCAGTGTGCCTTTCGTAGCAATAGGTCCACTGGTGATCTGATGGTATATCTCACCGAACGGTGGCACAAAGCTTTACATCGTTTTATAGAAAGTAAGTTTATTGCGCTTGATATTTCGAAAGCATTTGATAGGGTTTGGCACTAAGATCTCTTATCGAAAATGTGTGCATTTGGTATCGACGATTCTCTTCTTCGTTGGATTAGAAATTACCAATTCATAAAATAAATTCTGGTGTGCTCCAGGGCTCCGTTTTGTCTCCGACCTTTTTTCTCAATTTCATTAATGATATTTTATATGGAACTTCTAGTTCACTAAATTATTTTGCTAATGATAGACTGCAACGGCAGCCTATGATAAGCTCATTAAATTAAGCATTGTCCAATGGGGAATAAGAAATCGTGTAGATCTAAATGCTTCAAAAACTCGGTTCTGTCTTCTGACATTAAAGCATAACCCACTATCCATGCCGCTATCCATGGGTGGCACTTGCATTGAAGAAACCGATCAGCTTTCAGTCCTTGGCATGTGCATCATAGACCAACTTTTGTGAAATGACCACATATTTGATTACGCCAAAAACGCTGCAAAGTGTTTCGGCTTTCTTCGCAGATGCAAGAAATTTCTTCTCGCCGTCTGATCTGGCTGTATATCTATAAGCCTTCATTCGTCGAAAGATGGGCAGAAGCTCCTATAACTCACTTGGAGCTCTAAGATAGAATTCGAAACAGGGCTCTAAGAATGATAGGCGATAGAACTATGATTGAAACATTTTCATTTCTCGAACACTGGCGAAATGTATCATGACTTTCATAATTTTATCGCTATTTTTATAAATAACATTCTAACGAAATAGCCAGTTGCATTCCTCCCCTCAACTTTTCAACCATAATACTCGCGCTCCTAGGAATGCCCATCAATTTACCCTTGAGCCCAACGTCGGACGTACTGTCAAGTACGGAGATCCTTTCTTTAGCCGTACAACACGAATGTGGAATGCGTTACCGTGCTCTATTTTTCCCACTCATTTTAATATTTTGAACTTTAAAACCAATGCACATCGGTATCTCCTTTTAAATTCTTCCCTATTTTCCTAACGCTCGTACTGTGCTTGAAGATATTAAGACTAGTAAAAATCCTTTTAGTGCGCGCACAATTATAAAAAAAAACTGGAATTGAAATGACGAGTGAACTGAGAACTGAGCTGAAACGCATTTACATATCAGTTTAACTGATAACTGAATGGCCAACTAATGGGAATTCCATCACTTTCAGTTTCAGTTTCAGTTAAGCGCTTCAGTGTTTGCGTATAGACATCAGTTAACTGATAGCTTAACTGAAACTGAAATGATCGCTAAATGGGCCTTAACAAAAAATAAAAACAAAAAAAATGAAAACTAGAAACAAAACATAAATATGATGACTTTGAATGCCCAACAACAACTTGAGTGTGCTACCACCAAGTTTTTCTCAACTAATTTGGCTGGAATTATAGCTATTTCACGACTTGCCAAGGTCGATCATCAGACTCCTTTGCTCTAGTGGTGCTGGTCTACTTTTTCATTTTAATTGAAAAACTTCTTATGCCTTCATCGTGTATTGAACCATGACCAGCCGCTTAGTAGCCAATGCATCACGCCACCGAGCCCACATGATCAGATCCAACCTAATGTAGGTTTTTTCTGTTTATCAATTGCATTGAAACGACTAGCGCTTTTATTAGCCACACAATTTTTTTGTTGCTTATTCGGGTTCTTTCTTATTTTCTCCTCACTCGTTTATAAGCCAACATTTTTTGTTGTTCATATAAGGAGGGATATTTTTTTGTATGTGAAAGATTTTAACACTGGTCATTCTTATTTGTATTGTATTCAGTTTTTTCATGATTACATACTTGCTTTTTAAAGCCATTTTTCGTATCATTTGATGACTTTGAATGCCCAAAAGCAACTTGAGTGTGCTACCAACAAGTTTTTTCTCAACTAATTTGGCTGGAATTATAGATATTTCACGACTTGCCAAGGTCGATCATCAGACTCCTTTGCTCTATTGGTGCTGGTCTACTTTTTCATTTTAATTGAAAAACTTCTTATGCCTTCATCGTGTATTGAACCATGACCAGCCGCTTCGAACAGGCAGCTTCTACATCACTTTAACAAATCTAATTGATATAAACCACAATTACACGCACTTTGGTACCAACTAAATACCATTGCACATATGCAATAAAGGGAGAAAACTTGACGCACTAGAGGAATTCGAGATCTACAATGCAAATAAGAGTGAACAGGACACCTTTTTAAATGATAAATTAACCATAAAAAACAACGCATTATAAGACACCCCGATTCGACACCATACAAGATAAAAAGAGACAAATCCACTGTACCAACAAAAAAATTCTTTCCTATCATTCTCTTTCTTCTAACTAGTGCCGTGGAGTTCAGGTTGCATTTAAAATACCTTAGGTCTTACAGGCATATATTTAAATTTAAAAAAATATATATAAACCTTCATACAAACAAGAAACCAACACCAACCAACACAAATTTTACCCTAGATTACAGGGCGTATACAGCTTCACTTCTCGGGGGAGGTTAATCTAAAAAAAATCAGTAAAAAAAACGATGACTATAAAGTCATAAAAAAGTTTCAATTGGATTTAATTATCTGCACAGTCCACAAAAACTAGATTTTAATATTAAACATTTAAGAAACGTTTTGAAGTTGTTCTGGTAACCTATAAACAACAAGAAGTATACCGAAGCATATTGATAATGAAAATACCAATAAAACTACTTGTAGCATAAATGGTTCAGAGTAAATACTTAAGTACTTTTCTAGACAAAAAATTAAACTGCTTTAGTCAACATTCTTAAGAGGATTTTCATTTCCAAGGTAAGTTTATTAAAATATAGAGTGCCGAAACAGCTGAAACTATAGAATAAAAACAAAAAATTTTGGTAATTCAAAACAAATATTTAGTTTTGTTTAACATATGAATAAATAAATCAATTATATTCTTTAACAAAAATAAAGTACATTTAAGTATGTACATCCCTAAACATAAAATTTTATTTAAAAAAAACAGTCTAATATGCTTAACTTTAAGGTAATTTTTCTAAGTTGCTTATGTAGCACTGTACATATATTAAGGCGTTCTAACTTTGTATATGTGAAAAATAATCACATTCCAGAGAAAATATCAACAATTTTTTTTTCTTAATTCATTTTTATTTAATATTAACTTATAACTATACTAAAGCTAGACAAAAATGTATAAAACTATCTTAATTATCAATAACTTACAACTAATTTACTGGCCCTTTCGGGCACTCTAAACTAATCTATAACTCTTAAAAATAATGTCTTTTGACCTAAAAACTATTTTAGTTAAATCTAATTATTTTATTTTTATTTAATCAAGAAAACTTAAAAAAAAACGCAGTATCAAATCATTTTAAATGTTTGCTTAAGAACTACCTAAATATAAACTAAAAATAATTAAAACTAGATACAACTAAATTATCCTAACTTGTACTAACTAAAAATAACTTAAACTACTTAAGATACCTAAAAATACCTAAAACCACTTAAAACTACTTAAAAACTACCACAGCAGCATTTTTTTCGTTTTAAAATTTTTTTTTGTTTATATTTTGTACACGCATGCAGACACACAGCTACATGCAACCCACACATACATGTACATACGTACATACATATACGTACGCACATACATGTACAGACACGCATATACGTGCACATATCCCTCCGCATGCATTCATATTTGGAATTTTTTTTGGTGCCACCCCGATTGTTCCTTATACCTTATTACCTTAATTCTATGTAAGTCGGCCAAGACATACCACCTTAATCGACTTTAAATATTATGATGCTGTTCAGAAAGCCACCAGAACTGGTTCTCCTGTTTTGCCCTATCCGTTCGGTCTCGATGGGATGCTGAACCTACTGTCCAACTGAACCGAAGGCGCTCCTCTCCATCTTGAGCGATGACGTCTCGACCATACAGGTGTAGCCTATCCACAGTTTTACGGCTGACGTGGTAGATGAGCGGAACCGCCCTTAAATCCTGTATCAGCCCTCGACTGTCTAAAAAGAGGAATGTCTCGGGAGGGATGTAGCCACTCAACCGCGCACTCTCGTGATATTCGTTGTTGGGGTAATAAGCCCCAACAATTAAGCTGTTAGTTGAGGACATCGCTCTTGCAATGTGACCCCGAATCAGCTTTAACAAAAAATTATCTATTCTGCTTATGTTGGCTCCTTTGTATAGAACCTGGTTGGAATAATATCGTTTGTAGTCCGACTCTGGTGATCTGTGTAATCCAAGGCAACGTCTAAGACACTGCCTCTCAAACACCAGAATCTTTTCCATTTGAGATGGGGCAACGCTGAACCACACAGGGCATCCATAGCCAATCATCGGCCTGATGAGGGCCATGTAGCAAATCACCTTCACCCTGCTGTCAAGACGGCTGCTATAAAACAATCGTTTTGTCAGGCAAAGGCTCCCCTAGCCCTGACCAGAGCAGCACCTATATGTCTGTCGAAATACAAGTACTGATCCAACCAGATGCCAAGGTACTTTACTACACTTTTACTTGCAAGTGGATGTCCATGTGGCCCTACGATCACCAGCTTGCGCCAGTTCTTTCTCGTATCCCTTGAGGCCCTGGACAACGGAGTCCTAAACAGAATAGTTTCTGATTTCTGGAAGTTGATTTTCGACTTCCAGTCATTACAATATCGCTGAATCTTGTCGAAGTCACTCTGCAAAAGAGTGTTGATGACCTCAACCGTATGAGCTGTTCTGTACGCAATTAGATCGTCGGCGTACACAATAGCTTGAGTTAGACTACCTATCAGATCGCTGGTGTAAATGATGAATAGAATCGGCGAGTTAACCGCTCCCTCCTGAAGACCATTTTTAATATTAAAAACTGTGGTAGAAGTTACATTGCCACTCTTGACAACAAACTTTCTACCTTTTAGCATGTCATAGAGCATATAACTATAATAGAGTTTTACTTATACCTAGTCTGGAAAGTTTTAGATAAAGACCTTCTAGCCATACGGTGTCGAAGGCCTTTTCAAAATCCACCAAACAGGCGCCCGTACACTGCCTTTTAGTTTTTTCCATTGTATATCGGAAACCATTTGACATTTCAACTGTCATTGGTAGAAGTGCGAACAAAATAAAGCTCCATAGAAAATTTTAAATAAAACAGTTTTTTTTAGTTTTTTCTCATTTTTTATTTTAATTTTCTATTTAAAACATTTTTTTTAAATTGAAAACGTAAAGTCCAATAAGCTAAACAGCAAAAAAAAAAGTTTAAATACGAGTAGTCAAAATCTAAATATCTAAAATACACAACAATCAACAATCGCGTCAACGGGAAACTTCTCTATGAACAATAAGCGAAAAGTTTCTGCAATTTCGCCAGAATCAAACCACTCCCACAAAAAACCCGTAAACGCACAAAAAACATCCATGGAAGTTGGAAAATTAACAGTCCAAGAGTTGAAACTCATGCTCACCGAGATACTAGCCGACAAATTAAAGGATTTTGCAACAACTGCGGATGTTAATTCAATTTCAAATGAAATATCATCTTTAAGAAAAACAAATATGCACCTCAACGTAAAATTAGCAAAAATAAACGACAGATGTGGGCTTCTCGAGTCCCAAATAAAACAACTGTCACGCAAATCCAGCGAGAATATCGTAGTTGTGCACCTCCCTTTAGACGAGAAAGATGTAGTCTACGAAGCCAAACAGACCTGCAAAACCCTTCTTAAAATAAAGGGTAGTGATGATATTCAGATAAAGAAAACACGAGAAATTCTTAACACGAGCACAAGAAGAGGTACGGTTTTGTTGGAACTGGAGTCGCCGGAATGTGTTCAAAAAGTTATTTCGGCTGCAAGTCAACTGAAAGGAACTGGGATAAGGGTTCACCGCGAGCAATCACTTTTGTTCCGAAAAAAGCGACAATCTTTGTTTTAGGCAAAAAACAAACTACACGAACTCAATCCGTTAGCTAAGCTCATTGTTAAAGGAGACAAACTTAAAATTAATGACAAATTGTTTGTTTATAAATTTGCACGCGCCTTAATTATCAAATCAACGAGTGACAAGTCGTTTATACAACAACAATTTGGCATACGAGGACTTGAATTCTTTGACAGCAGCGAGGGAGAATATCAGAATAACCCTTTGCCGCGGACAGCGCCACCACCAGCTCTTCATATGAACCAGAATTAGGAAAACAGTGTCGTCTGCCATAACAAAACAAGTAAAAGCACTAAATTAATTAATTTAAATATATTTTGCTACAATATAGCTGGTATTAAAAACAAACTAGTGCTAGTTGATTTTTCAAGTTAATTCAAAAATATGAAATAATTATACTAATTGAAACTTTTTTAGAAGAACAACAACAGAATGAAATAACTAAATATTTCAAAGATTGTAATATCAGCTATATTCCTGCAATAAGAAATAGTAGTCATGGTAGAGCCAGTGGAGGCATTATTTGTGGTATTAAAAAAAGTAAAATTAGTAGATTTGTTAAATTTAGACAATATAATGGAAAATTTGTTATTCAAATAGATGGTATAGTAGTAGAAAAAGTCACTTTATAGTACCTTTGTACTTAAATTGTAATAATTGGTTGAATGATTTTGATGAGCTTAACGATTTTTTAAATAATTTTAACTCAAATAATGTAATGTTGATCGGAGACTTAAATGCCAGGATCGGTCTTTTTCAAAATACATCCTTAGAGCAGTTAAATACTCGAGTAAATGTACTACCACTCAGAAATTCTAAAGATGACACTTTCAATAGGAATGGTAGAGCCTTAGCCGAGTTGCTTGAAAGTTTGGGTTTTTGATATTAAATGGTGCGTCAATAACAGATGAAAATGGGGAACTAACTTTCGTAAGTGGTCAGGGAACTTCAGTTATTGATTTGTGTGCAGTTTCTGGAGAGTGGCTGCAGACTGTAGATGATTTTGAAGTTCTAGAAGCAACTTTCTCGACCCATTTTCCGATCCTCACTCGTGCCAGCTTATGTCAAGAAACTCATGTGAGAGAGATAAATAATATATGCAAATTAAGATGGGTACCTCATGAAGTGGATATCTATCGAAATAGGCTTAATCGCAACACTGTTTCACTTCCTTCTCCTAGTTCTGCTCCAATCGAGGAGGTTATAAACAAAATTTGTAATGTAATACGATCTTCCACCTCGCAAAATCGTTCTGCTAATCGACCAGTAGCCGTTTGTAAATGGTATGATTATGAGTGCAGAAGACTCCGTAATAAGGTTTTTTCTCTCCATAACTTGTTTCGAAAATCAAATAGTGAGTATTTTAAGTCGGCATATTTAGAAGCAAATAAATTATATAAGCATGTTTGTCAGAATAAAAAGATAATTTACACAAGCACCCTAGCTCGTAACCTAGAAAGTTGTAAAGACTCGAAAAGCTTTTGGTGTAATGTAAGGGAAATTTGTGGCAATTATCGCACATCTAGTAGGTCATTACAAGCTGATATCTTAGCATCTCACTCTAGATCGCTATTGACAGGGAGCAGTGAACTGCAATCATTTCACTACGCCTTTCCCAATACAACTGTTGACGAGCTTGACTCACGAATTGATTTAACTGAACTTGAACTGGCTCTTTCAAAAATGAAGAATACCAAATCACCGGGTATCGATGGGATACCTGTAGAATTTTTTATACATTCTACGCTGGAATTTAAACAATATTTGCTGTCGGTGTATAATTACTTGTTTGAGAATGCATGCGTTCCCCAAAGTTTTAAAAAAGCTGTTATTTTTGCAATTTTCAAAAAAGGAGATGCTAGTTTGCCCGAAAACTATAGAGATATATCAATAATAAATTCAATTAGAAAAGTTTTCGCTACAATTTTGTATATTAGGTTATCAAAGTTTAAGCAACGATTTTGCATTTTTCAAGCGGGTTTTCGTACAGGGTTTTCGACCGTTGACCATATTTTCCCGTTGTCAAGTATTGCCAGCAAATATACTCAAAGGAAGAAAAAACTATATGCCTGCTTTGTTGACTTCAAAGCAGCCTTTGACACTGTCAACCGTCAAGCCTTGATATTCAAAATGGCTTCATTTGGTATTTCTAGAAAATTCCTTTCGATATATGAACATTTTTTGTGTGGAACTAATGCAACAGTCTGGGATGGGTCGGATACATCGAACTGGTTTGAGACAACGACAGGTGTTCCTCAGGGATGTATCTTAAGTCCTATATTGTTTGCTCTTTTTATCGACGATATATGCGACAGCTTACCTGGGGGCATCAGCATTTCAAACATTTCTGTCAAAGTGCTACTCTATGCGGATGACCTTGTAATGTTGGCAGACAACCCTTCTTCTCTTCAACTTCAAATAAACAGGGTACATAGGTACTGCAATAAGTGGGATTTAAGGATTAATGCTCTAAAAACAAAAATTATGGTGTTTGAAGCTCGAAAAAGTAAAAGATTAAGAGAGGAATGTTGGTTTCTCAATGGCGAGCACATAGAGGTCGTACAGGAATTCAAATATCTGGGAGTACTAATGTCTGCAAATGTAAGCTTTACAAAACATGTGAAGGAAAAGAGTAAGGAAGCCAAAATTGGACTGAGCGTTATGTGGCCTAATTTTTTTGCAAACCAAAGTATAGACTTGGGATCAAAATATCGGGTTTTTGAAGCAATCAACAATACATGTATGTGTTATGGTGTTCAAGCATTTGGCTACACATATTTTGAGGAATTTGAACTCATTCAAAGGTTCTTTTTCAAGCGTTTGTTTCGCCTACCAAATCCGACTCCAACATATGCCATCCACGTTGAGTCAAGGTATCACCCCTATTTATATCAAGAACTTAAAAGCTAATTCCGACTTTTTGATAAAAACCATGGAAAAATCTGGAGAAAGTCTTCACAAGTCCATTATGTCTCACCTTTTACGGACACAATCTGCGCCTTTCAAAGAATGGAAAGCCCTTGCACAATCTCATGGCGTCTGCTTAAATCTTACTTAATCAAATTTAGATTGTTGGCAGCAGCTATTTGCGAATGTCATATCAAAAGAAGATGAACAAATCTATGTTCAACACTTAAATCGTGCATCTGCATCGTCAACAAGAGGTTTATATAGAGATTTAAATCACCGGCTTCAATCTTCCAGTTATTTCAGAATAGATCTTCCTGTGAAAGCGATTAGCACTATTTTTAACGCTAGAGTGGAAATTCTAAATCTAAATTATGTTCCTTATCGTTATGACCTACCAACTCTGTGTAACTTCTGCAACAGGTATGAGCGAGATGATGTTTACCATTTTGTAGCCACTTGCCCTATTTTACAAGAGATTCGAAGGCTTTACTTCCAGAGAAGTGTCCTTTCTAGAGCACAACTGATAGACATTTTGAATGGTTCCCTGGGCTGGACTAATCTTTACAAATTTTGTGACCATGTCGTATAGAAATAGTTTTTGAAATATCTATAATTATCATCTCAACCTTTTACTTTGATTCAAAACTTTTTTATTCACTGGTTTCTTCTTTTATTATTAAACATATATCTATTGATTTATATATACCAAAACCAATTAAAAATAGGTAAAAACTGTTTTTATTTTTTGTATCTTAAACTATAAATCTAAATTTTAAATAACAACACTGTATTTTGCACTTATCTTTTAATTCAATTTTTTTCTTTTTTTTCATAAAACTTTCTTAAATTACAAATTATAATTCTATCAATTATGTATCTATGCATTTATCTTTTCTCATCAAATGTCATTAGTAGTTAGAATATCGGACTTGAGCAATAATTGAGTGCTCCCCAGTGTAAAAATTTTGCTCCTTCCACCAAAATTGCTCCTCGAGGAGGAGAGCTAGTGGTCGGGGGAGCTTGCTGTAGAATGCGTTTAGTGTAAAATTGGGTGAAAAAGAGTCTGTGTTGGTGTAGGAGCCTGATTAGTATGCATTGTGCGTCTTGAGTGTGCATCGTGTGCGTGGAAAAAAGGTGGATGAAATGGGTATAGGATCTTGATTAGAATGCATTGTGGTCTGTGCATGGCAAAGAAAAAGTTGATTGAAATTTAAAGGATCTTGTGGCTAGAAATTTGTACCTGATAAATCGACGGAAAATGTAAGGAGAATGTGTTTAGTGTAAAATTGGGTGCTTGTGGCATCAAAATTGCTCCTGATGGAAAAGGGTCAGTGCTGGTGTAGGATCTTGATTAGAATGCATTGTGATGTGTGCATGGCAAAGAAAAAAGGTGAATGAAATGTAAAGGCTAGAAATTTGTACCTGATAAATCGATGGAAAATGTAAGGAGAATGTATTGTGAGAAAAAACTGTTGTCGCGACTGTAAGAATACACCTTTTGGGCGTAGAAATAGAGATGGAAAAATTTTATGCTTTATAATTACAACAACTAAACAGAGAGTAATATATCCTACTTGAGGAATAGAGCAATTTTTGAATAATTTTGGTGGCTAAAAATTATAATATTCGGGGTGAATCTAGTTTTTGTGACTGTTTTTATGTCTAGTGATGTACAGAAATATTTATGTTTTTAGGATTGAGGGTTGACGTGGTGGATGTGTACGTAGTAGGTATATGCTAGAAAAAAGGAAATCTTTGATGGTTTGGTAGGTAGGTTTAAGGTGGGTATGTTGATATGGTTTTTGAATGGTATAGTGCAGTATATAGGTTCATTGACTTTAAGATGCATTTGTAGGCTGTCGAGCGAAAATGTAGACGAACTAATTTATGAATAGAAAGGAAAACCACTATTGTATGTGTGTTTTATAATAATTGAGATTTATTAATCCATGAATTGTTAGCCTGTGGAAAGCCAAGCCATTTAACATATACATTGTCTCCCTTACTCTTAAGTACTTTTTCAACAAGATAAATATTATGGTATTTAATTTTTTGTAACTCTTTTTCATAAAAACAACCGCTGATAGGTTGACCTTTAAAATCTTCAAGGAGATATGTTGCTGGATTTGTTAGGTTTACTTCTATCTTACAAATTTCCGTTGTCCAATTAGGTGTGTAGCCTTTCTCGAAAACGTGTTTGAACTTGCTTATTCTAATATTGTCGTCAACTTGAAATTTACCACATTGAGCGATTTTAATTCTATTATACGCTGTAGATAAGTATTTGTAGCCATTATTTTCTCTGTGGTAGGGTATCATTTCAACCAAATCAGCTTGCCACAGGTCATCAATCCCTTTGATAACAACCCTACGCCGATTGGACTTCTTTCTTGGTGATCTATGAAGCTCTTCAACATCTTGTCGTTTACTCATTTTTTTATTGAATGAAAGAAAAAACATTTTTGTATGGTTTTATAATATAATTACATTTATTTTAATCTACTATACAATAGCATTAGTTTTTTTAATCTTATCAAACGCAGTTCAATCAAACAGCATCCACAAGTATCTGGTCCCACTTTACATGTATTTGAAGACCATGAACAGTTTGTGAAATGACATCCATACTTAGATTCAACTTGATCAACATTTTTATAATTACTAAAAAACGATATATTTCTTAAAAATTCTTCACGATGTTCTTCAAGCATATTATCTTTATGAATCCTTACAAAAGTCAAAAATTCATTTAAAATGAATGGTATGTTGATATTGGACATGGTTGTGATATCGTGTCTGACTTACAAATATTAACTGAATTTAAGATTGTCTTTTTAGGTTTTCTTGTATGAAAAATATTTAAGTTCCCGCTCTTGATTCCCTTTAATTTTTTCTCTTTCAAGAAGAAAATATTTTCCAAGATCATCCAGCAAGCGGATTGTATTAAAATTTTGTAGATCAAAGTATTCTCTTAATATTTTGTCTTTATTTTTCAATTCATCATCTATGTATGCTTTATTCACTGCTTGATTAGGCAGTATAGGGCAGCCAACATTGTGTATACGTTTTCCTTCAATATCAAAGTCACCATTCGCAGTTTGCTTAAATCCATCACCAGGAGGTCCTTGAGGACCAGCGATTGTTCTTTGCAATTTGCTGGAGCTTCTTCCGAACTTGTCAACACTCATTTTGCTAATAAACTAAATTTTGTTCACGCAACTCTTCCACAATCGAATTTATTTCATTTGTATGGTTGTTATGTCCTGATGTTTCAGATGCAATTAAAAGTCTCAACCTATCAACTAGCTCATTTGGATTGTCCCAATACACATAATCAATTGGATTAGCTGAATAAATCATTGCAGGTGAATTACTTCTGTATGCATTTCCAACTTTCTTTTCTTTACTTTGTGACACATCCTGAATTAAAGGTTTAATGATTTTCTTGTACTTTTGTCCTCTATTGTCTTTAACCTGTGAATTTATATCATGAGTTCTCAAGTGAGCGCACGTTTTTTGTAATATTCTCTGATACTGTCTTAAATCTTCAGTATTATAGATACTCTTTCGGGGATTTTTATGCAGAACAAGTTGAAGCAGGCCTTCTGTTCCATGAAAAATTTCATCATCAATTATAATATTATTCTCATCGTCAATTTTGAAATTCGATCTCCCTAACTTATTTGTATTCAATTTAGCGTCGAAGTATGGGCCATAGATCTTATCGTGATCTGAATTTGAAATTAATGCTCCGTTGATCGGAGTACTCTCATTTAAACTGTTTGTAGGTGTTTTAAAAGAAGAGTCTTCTTCGACCGAATCTGTATTCAATAATGATAAATTTGAGTCTATCTCTGGAGAAATATTTTCATATTCATCTTCTTCTGCTTCTTTTCTATGACTTTTAAATTGAAGACGACGTTTTACAATGTGTGATTTCATTTTCTTTAACTCATCATTCATGATCTCATTATTTTCCACATTTTTCACGATTTTACGTAAGGGTTCAACAATTGGCCTGAATGTGTTTTCAATTTCAGTATCATTAATGAGTTTTCCAGTCTTTAGGAGCATATACTTTTTCTTCAAAGCTTTTTTTGTCTTTATTAGACTTTTAAGTGTATTTATATTAGTATCCATGTCTGTTGTAGGTATAGGTAGATGCAGAGGAGATAACCAGATCGGTTTAATACAGGGTTGTACAATATAGGGCTGTTGAATACAGGGCAGTTCTATACAGGGCAGTTCAATACAGGTCTAGTTCAATACAGGGCGGTTTTGATATAGGTCTATTAATACGCGTAGCAGTTTAACGACTGTGACACTTTATACAACAACAGTATTTTTATAGCGACCAATTTTAACACAACTATCTTTATCAATAACTAAAAACCCATACACTTCTTTCCAGCATTCGGAACAGAGCTCTATAAATTGTTTAAGTGACATATCTGAAATATGTTTCAAATTAAGATCATCTTGCTTAAAGAGAATTATATACGAGTAGTTAGCGTTATCTCGAATCAAATGTTTTGGAATGTGTGTATATGATTGACATAAGTAAAAGCTATCTACATCATTATGACGCCCCATACAGAAATAGTCTCTTATGGTATTTTGTTTTTCACAAGCTACATCATCAAATATAAAAACTGAATTTGTTTTAGCCTTAGAAGGCAGCATAACTTCGCAATTATTCAAAAATTCATAATACTGCATTCCCTTTATTGATTTTATGAGTTTTTTTAGGTAGGCATATTTGGGTTGATCTAGTGATTTCGAATATATGTAAATGTTTTCAAACTTCAGTCCATTCTCATCTAAAAGAATACTTAACATAACGTTAGTTTTTCCACAATTAGATGGGCCTACAAATATACCGCGAATACTATTAGGAAATAATTGTCCATGCTTCTTTTTTTGTTTTACATTTCCATCAAAATTTTGGATAAAAATAGATTCTTGCTGTCTTACAAACTTCATTTTGGTGAATGAATCATTTTCATATAAATCACCATGTTTTATAAACAGTATTTCATAATCGTCTCTTACCTCTAATGCAACAGTTATATAATGATTGATTTTAGAACATCATCAGTTAGTTCTAATAATTCAGCGAGAGGAAACGGATTAATTAATTCTTTAATAAACAAGCTTCCATTTGAGTTACACCTCCCATCTTATAACTTTTGCGGCCCCGGAACTAAACTTAAGGAGCGTCTTGCTAGAGGAGATCGGGGAATAAATCAACTAGATGAAGCTTGCCGTGAACACGATATAGCTTACAATAAAAGTAATAATATAAATTACAGACATACAGTCAATAAAGTTTTAGCTGGAAAATCCTGGCAGGAGTTCAAAGCTAAGGATTCAACTTTATCAGAAAAACTAAATAGTCTTTTAGTTACTAACATGATGAATGCTAAATCTACTCTTGGAATGGGTATATCATCAAAAACAAAGAAGAAGAAGAAAAGCCGCCCGCCAGTGCCATAGAATTAAGAAAACTGATTTATTTAGAAATGCAGTAAAAGAAGCGAAGGTGGCAATCAAAAATTTGAATTCTGTAGATACAAATAAATTAGCAACGACTGCTTTACATGCAGCTAGACAAATTATTAAGAAAAAACGAAGCAGTATTAAATTACCAAGAGTAATACCAATTCCAAAAGTTGGAGGATTCTTACCATTGCTTCCTATTTTAGCAGGATTATCTGCCGTAGGTTCTCTAACTGGTGGTGTTGCAGGAATGGTAAAAGATTTAAGTGATTCAAAGATCGGAAGAAAAATGTTCGAAGAAAATACCCGACATAATAAAGCTATGGAAACAAGAAAACTAAAACAAGGAAAGGGTCTCTATCTAAGACCATATAAAAGTGGTTTGGGATTATTTTTAAGTTTAAAAGAATCAAAAAACTAATAAAAATGCTAACTAACAGTCCTCTCACAAACATAGATATATTTAATTTTGGTAAAAAGTATATTCCAAATTTCCGAGGTGTTTTTATGAAGGATACATTGCCCAAAAAAACCTTTAAAATTGAATGTGGGGTCGTAAATTTAGATAATAATAGCGGGGTCGGTACACATTGGGTAGCTTGTAACAAAAATAAAAATAATGTTAAATATTTTGATAGTTTGGAAATTTAAGACCTCCACAGGAAATAGTAAGATACTTACATGCAAATCTATTACAATCACAATTGTTTACCAAGTTTTTTGTTAATAAGTTTCCTTGAAAAATAAAATAAAATAAAATAATTAGATTTAATTAAAATAGTTTTTAGGTCGAAAGACATTAGTTCTAAGAGTTATTGTTTTGTTTAGAGCGCCCTTAAAGGGCCAGTAAATTAGTTGTAAGTTATTGATAATTAGGCTAGTTTTAAACATTTTTGTCTAGCTTGAAGATAGTTATAAGTTAATATGAAATAAAAATGAAATTAAAAAAAAAAAAAAAAAAACAATTGTTTACAACGTTTTAATACCTTTAATTGCGGTCACTTATGTTTAGAGTTTCTTCTAAATCAAAATAAATAAGATATACACTATAACATTTGTTTCATTTCTTTCACACCGGTAATGTCGATAACACTTACGCTGAGCGGAAACAAGTCTACTCTCACCACAGAGTACTTCCCACCAATAGTATTAGATTCATATTATGTGTGTGGATTAGTGGATTTTCAAACCTACAACTCTATACCTAACGTAGATGTAATGCATAACTTATTTCATATAGGTAATGATGTAATAGTTCTTCCAGTTGGCTCTTACGAAATTGAAGACATAAATTATTATATTCAAGAAGGACTTAAAGAGAAAAATAATATAGCTAGTGTAAAAATCAGAGCAAATAACAACACTTTGAAATGTGAAATATATTGCACTCAAGATATAGATTTTTCACACCCTTATTCCATTGGGTCACTGTTAGGGTTCAGCCAGAGAAAACTGATTGCAAAACAAATACATGAATCGGACCTTTATGTTGATATAAATCGTGTAAATACAGTGAGAGTCGAGTGTAACTTAATCGATGGAACTTTCATAAATAGTCAACCTGCGCATATACTTCATCAATTTTCAATCAAAGTCAGCCCTGGGTATAAAACAATCCAGCTTCCTAAAAATGTTATTTATTTACCAGTGAACGTGAAGAAGATAAGTTCAATAACAATAACTTTATTAGATCAAGACGGAAATCGTATTAATTTTCGAGGTGAATTAATTACGAGTCGCTTACACCTTAATCATCAAATATGATAATTTATAATGCTATTCCTGACTCTACTAATTTCTAGAAAAGACATGGTTTACCGAGCTCTACAATCAATACTTCATTAACTCGTAAAGAGAAAGTACAATCGTTATCAAAAGAAAGCCAATCGTTTTTACTATCATTAGGATTTACATTGAAGTAAAGAAAATAATAATTTCAACTTAACAAAGTAAGATATGCTGAATATTTTTCAAGAACCAACATTTGATGATAGTAATTCAAAATACGAATATCATTCTTATTCGCTGTATTTAAATAACTTTGCTAAAAATGATATCATCCACATCTGCGTGCAACATCAAAATCTCAATATATTACCTTCGGAAAGTTATATTTATGTTGAGGAGACTGTATCGAAAAATGATGGTTCCGAAGTTAAAAAGACAAACCTTGGAAACAATTGTATAGCATTTTTATTTGATGAAATCCGGTATGAACTGAATGGTATTGAAATAGATAGCAATCGTAATGTTGGGATCACAACTTCTATTAAAAATTATGTTTCTTTGAATCAAAATGAAAGCGTAATGCTGTATAATGGAGGATGGTGTCCAAATTCTTCAGTAAATTTAGATGGATTACGTTTTAATTTTTGCTTACCTCTTAATAAGTTTTGGGTTTTGCAGAGGATTTCAAAAAAATAATTCCTAACGCTCGACATGACTTAATACTAACGCGCTCTCGTACTGATGAAAATTCACTTATTGGTGATTCAGATGAGCAAGCGAAAATAACATTACTCAAAGTTCAATGGAAAGTACCACATGTTCATCTTACTGACTCTTTGAAATTGAAACTCTTCAAATCTATAAATGATAATGACACTATGAAAATTGCCTTTCGCAATTGGGATTTATATGAATATCCAACCTTACCTACTACCGACCATCATATTTGGAATGTAAAGGCAACATCACAAGTTGAGAAGCCTAGATACATTATTATTGCCCTACAAACCAACAAGAGAAACCAATTTAATGAGAACCCTACCTATTTTGATCACAGTGATGTGGTGAACCTTAAGGCATATTTAAATTCTGACGTTTATCCCTATGAAGATCAAAATATATTATTTGAAAAAAACAACTTCAGTATAATTTATCAATTGTACACTGAGTTTAGAAGAAACTATTATAATTGCTCAGTTGCAGAACCATTGCTGACAAGAAATCTCTTCAAGTCACAAGCACCTATTTTTGTGATTGATTGTAGGCATCAGAATGAAATAATGAAAACTGGACCGGTTGATATATGTTTGGAAATTAAAACAGCTAAGGAACTACCCACAAATACATCAGCATATTGCTTAATGTTGCATGATCGAATTATAAATTACAATCCTCTAAGTCAATTAGTATCTCAAAATATTTAAATGCTTTAGTTCAATATAGCTCTTAATTAAGAACACACCAGCTCTAGAAATGGCATTCATCATTGATATTCAAGGCTTTAATGGACCTAATAATAAGTTTATAGTTAAGGAAATAGCTATTCTGCGTGGACGTAGTCATTACCATTTCATAATCACACCACCATTTGACTTTACACATTTACCAACATCATTAGAAAGACAAGCAAAATGGTTGTATGGAAATCATCATGGCTTGCACTGGAATGGCGCATTCACTAAATATCGTCAAGTACAAGAATTTCTTCAAGATAATATCATAAATCACACCGTTTATGTTAAGGGTGACGAAAAACTACAATGGATAAAGAAACTCCTAAATGAAAACGTTGAAGTATTAAATGTTGAAAATATAAGCTTCAAAGGACTAAAAAGTATTTTTTCAAGTGAGACAAGATGCTTATCACATAGCAAATGTTGTGCCCTCCAGAACGTGTTTTTATTAAATAATTTCTTACACAGTCAGCAATATTTTTCCTGAATTTTTAAAGAAATAAGAACAACATTTATTTTTTTTTTTTATTTTTTCTAGTTTATTTTAGTTTTACATATAAGTTTTTTTTTTTCTTTTAAATTTTTTTTTATTTTTTTTTTATTTTTACGTCTAAGATTTTTATGTACATTTCTTTTTTACAATTTTCTAAATAAATTAAAATATGTAACAAATAAATATAATTTACTTAAAACTAAGAGGACTGTTTTTATTATTTTTTTTTTAAATGACCCCAAGCATAGGTACTTATACCATCTTTCCTTATGAACCTTTTATCATCGAGGTGAATTAAGACAATCTTATTGAGCTGTTGGATGTATATTTGATGAGCAATAGATCGAAAAACAAACAATTCTCCGTTATATACTCGTTTGCTGTATAAACAATCTTTATAGCTAGCTAAATGTATGTCTTTAAAGGCTATCTTTTTGACACCTTTAGCTTTCTTTACTTCTGTTTCTTTAACAGAAAAGGAGTACATTTTCGACCTAAGCCCGATAAACTCCTTCATTATTTTACCAGAATTTTCATCCTTCATCATACCCAATACTTTTTTATTTTTCAATTGAATATTTTAGGGATTATCTACTGGGTATGCAGACGTTTCGAAATATAAATCTTGCTTAATATCCTTATAGAAATCTTCAGTCTTAATGGTATAAATAAAAGAGTCCGTATCCATATGGTAGAGGAGATGACATTGCCCATCCATATAAATTATTAGCATCAACGTACATCAAATACTGTGAATCTTTTGTTTCATCATACTTTTTCATGTATCTATTGTTAGCTACGGAGTGTCGATGTGAACATTGGGAAATGCCTCCTCTAATACCATTTATTATGAAATTATAAATTTCAATATCTTGAATAAGATCGAGTTTGATTTTCGTTGTTCTTAGCATAGCATCCCAAGATAATCCTGGTGCTGTATAGTAATGACAGGGGTCTAGTTTATAAATAATTTTACAAATACTCCCAAAATTTTCAAAAATATCTGCTAAGAGAAGAACATCAGTTTTCAAATATAACTCCATATAGTCTAAAAGTTGTTGACATTTAAAAGTGTTCCATACTTCTTTTGCATGATTATAATCATCTAAAGAGCAAGGTTCTCCAGTTAACTTATTATCAAAGTTATTTTGAGGGGGGAGGTTTGTTTCTTCTAAACTCTTCCATTACTTTATATAATCATATGGGAATACAGCTTTCCTACTCAGAAGCTTAAATTCTTCTTCAATTGGAAAGTCGGAGTTAATTAATTTGAAATCACTAACCGTTAGATTCCTAGCTAATGAATACAGACTAGAAGGCATGAATCGGAAAGAATCTAAAAACCTCAATTCAAACGATTTTTTATCAGGTAAATAGATTGTCTTTGAAACAGAAACATACTTGTCCTTATTTAGGGGGATTAAAGAAATATTACCCTTAAGTAAAACAAGTTCTTTTATTAATAAATGACAATCATAACCCGAAAAATTGTGGAAGAAAATAGGGAAGAATTTTCATTTTGTATATGCTAAATTACATGAATTATATGCCGGACCATTATATTTACCAGTATAATGACAGTGGTGAGCAACTCGATCTACACCTAACTCTTTATTGCAAATATAACAAACCCGACAACTCTGATGATAGTTTAAATCAATTTCGGTGAGCTGGTTAATAGGTTTGCTTTTAATACTAACTAATTCAATACAGTCCTTCACTAGAGAATTTAAAAAATCTTTAGTACAGTTTCTACCTCTTAATGCCTTAAATTTACTTAGAGTACTATTATATGCCTTAATGTAATATGCGCTAGCACACGGAACATGTTTTTTAAAAAAATTATTCGTAGTACCTGTATCAGATGTATCAACATCTTCCAGAATGCATTCGAAGTCTGCATAGACAACGAATGGGACATTCATCTCCCTTTCAGGATGATTATAGCTTAAGTTTTGTTTCTCATCTGTTGGCGCATCTTTGTGACCATCCTACAGCATTCACTTTTATGCGATAATGCTTAAGCCTCTGTCCTAAAGCCCAGCAAACACCTGTTGCAAAACCAAGTCTTTTCCCTATAGTTCTTGACTTGGTTTGATATTAGTCTGGAAATAAAATAGAAAATATAAGTTGAATTTGCAGATAAGGATTTGAATTTTATATGAGTAATTTACCTTGATATATTTTTTATCCACACATAATGGCACACCTCTTCTTTTTGCAAAATCAGCAAATTTATATGCGTTTACTTATCCTGATTTGTTATGTAATATGGCCCTATTACACTCTTCTTTTCCTCATCAAGTCCAAACACGTTAATACTTATGGTTGGGTTCAACCTTTCGAATTCACAAATGTCTACTAGTTTTAGTGGGAACTGTAGGCTTCCAAAATCCAACCGCTGACCATTTTTACATATAACTCTTCCCGAAATATCGTTTATTCGATATGTATCCGCTTTTTCCACGTTGTTTTTGCCTTTGCTGAAGAGAGCAGAGATTATAGCCCATTTGAAGCAATACACATCCTCGTTTCGGACATTTATGCATGCTCTTTTTCTTAAGACGAATTCTGATAATTGCAGATACCTTGATCCTCTTATGGACGTATACTGGTTTATGTTTATTTCCACATGCAGTATTCTGAATAATGCCCATCCACTATCTTTCTTCTGGAACTCCTGAGTCTTATTATCGATTTCATCTACCATATCAGAGTACGCGGGGGAGAGTTTTGAAGTTGAGAGCGCTATTTCCATTTTTGTATTAAAGGATTTAATGCTGGGCTGCATTTCATCTTCAGAATTTAGCCTTATAAATTCTCCAAAAACTTCTAAATTGAATTTAATACATGTTAGTTTAATCAAATAGTCTTCCAGTTTCTCTAAAATAGCCTCTTTTGCTTCGCTTAAAAATTGAGTAGGACTTAAATTATCCTCCTTCTTATTTTCGAAAATAAGCGTTTCAATTCTACCTTTAAAGCAGCTCCTTACAACGCGAAAGTTATCTGAAAGTAGTTCAGCAACGAGTCTCTTATGTTCGTATTGACGAACGTGCTCACTGAGGTCACCTTTCACTTCTACTTCACAGATTTCACAGTATTTTCTGGTTGGGGTAGCTTGTACACCACCTTCCACTGCATCAAAAATTCCATCGATGTTCATCCCATTGACATAGGATTATATTTTTTTCACAAACTACACAATTGTTTTTTTTGCTGGGGCAGCTCTTTCATCACAATCCATCTCATTTAATAGTTCCCGAGCTATCAAAGCATGGCAATTGGTTTTATTGTGATCACACCACTGCCCCATAGCAACACTTTTTTCACACAAAGCGCAAATGTCTTCATACACCATTGATTTTTTAACGGGAATGGCATGAATATTCGTCAAATGCCTTTTTAAGTTAAAATTGTTTGCAAAAATTTTACCACAAATTTCACATAAAAACGACTTCATGATGATTTTTATTTTTTTTTAGTTTTTTAAAAAAGTAAGAGCGAAACCGAACAGTCGAGCGTACTAGTTGAGGAATACTTTAAGAATAAGAATATTTTGAATAGAACAACAACTCTAAACTCATTTTTATCAAAATAAATTCCCATACTTTCAAAGTAAGCAGAACCCCAATAATGTATGAGTTTTCCGATAATGTAATCTTCTTGACACCTGCATCAACCTAACTCATAAATTTAATACTTATAGACTTTCTAATATTATATACTTACTATTGAATTTTAAGAAAGGACGTGACTGTACTTACTACTGAATTTCAGAAAGGACGTGACTCGGTAAATACCAGCAGTGTGACAGAAAAGTAGAATTTATGACTTTCCGATAATGGAATCTTCTTGACACCTTGATGCACCAACCTAACTCTTAAATTTACTATTTAACGATATTCTAACATTATATACTTACTATTGAATTTTAAGAAAGGAAGTGACTGTACTTACTACTGAATTTCAGAAAGGACGTGACTAGGTAAATACCAGCAGTGTGACAGAAAAGTAGAATTTATGACTTTCCGATAATGGAATCTTCTTGACACCTTGATGAACCAACCTAACTCTTAAATTTACTATATAACGATTTTCTTACGAATATCTTTTGGATATTTAATATTCCAAAAATGAATACCCAAAATCCGTTAACGACAAAAGTTGTCAAGCAAACATTTAATAACAAAAGAAACAAAAAAGATAATTATTATAAAACACAAAATATATATGAATGTAGTGCAAATATGATTTATTCAATATTTTTACAATTGTTCTTCAATTTTTATATAACACGTACGTCCTAATGGCCACATATACGTCAGATTAAATTACCCATTATTTATTTCCGCTATGCCAGCGTCTGATAATTTGCTGTACCGCTGGGGTAAGAAAGTCTGGAAAGTAAAAAGTCTTTAGTTTCTGTATTCTATATATGTATTTAAAAAAACTAATAATATAAAAATTACCTGAAATTCACCTATATCAGCTACAATTCTTTCACCATATTTAGTTATACAACGTTTTATTTTGTTAATATGATATTTTTCATTTTGGTTTAATTCAATTAATTATGAATGGTTCGACTTATAAAAAGATACGAGGGGGAAAGGCACTATGTTGTGTGTGAGTGCGAGCTCATGCAAAATGCATTCATGTTCAGATAAGCATGATCGACCATGCACAATTTATATGAAAAAAAAGAAGGAATTCAGTCTTAATGGTAATTACAAATGGATATCTATTATTGATGATTTGGTGGATGAATACAATCATTCTATGCATAGAACTATAAAAATGTGCCCAATCGATGTGAATCAGAAAAACTCTAAAAAAATCTTATCTACAGCATATAATAGAATTAAAATCGCTCCATGTGGTAAATTTCAAGTTGACGACAATGTTAGAATAAGCAAGTTCAAACACGTTTTCGAGAAAGGCTACACACCTAATTGGACAACGGAAATTTTTAAGATAAGAAAAGCAAACCTAACAAATCCAGCAACATATCTCCTTGATGATTTTAAAGGTCAACCTATCAACGGACGTTTTTATGAAAAAGAGTTACAAAAAACTAAATACCCTAATATTTATCTTGTTGAAAAAGTACTTAAAAGTAAGGGAGACAATGTATATGTTAAATGGCTTGGCTTTCCACAGGCTAACAATTCATGGATTAATAAACCTCAATTATTATAAAACACACATACAATATTGGTTTTCCTTTCTATTCATAAATTAGTTCGTCTACATTTTCGCCCGACAGCCTACAAATGCATCTTAAAGTCAATGAACCTATATACTGCACTATACTATTCAAAAACCATATCAACATACCCACTTTAAACCTACCTACCAAACCATCCAAGATTTCGTTTTTTCTAGCATATACCTACTAGGTACACATCCACCACGTCAACCCTCAATCCTAAAAACATAAATATTTCTGTACATCACTAGACATAAAAACAGTCACAAAAACTAGATTCACCCCGAATATTATAATTTTTAACCACCAAAATTATTCAAAAATTGCTCTAATCCTCAAGTAGGATATATTACTCTCTGTATAGTTGTTGTAATTATAAAGCATAGAATTTTCCCATCTCTATTTCTAAGCCCAAATGGTGTATTCTTACAGTCGCGACAACAGTTTTTTCTTACAATACATTCTCCTTACATTTTCCATCGATTTATCAGGTACAAATTTCTAGCCACAGGATCCTTTACATTTCATTCACCTTTTTTCTTTGCCATGCACACACCACAATGCATTCTAATCAAGATCCTACACCAGCACTGACCCTTTTCCATCAGGAGCAATTTTGATGCCACAAGCACCCAATTTTACACTTAACACATTCTCCTTACATTTTCCATCGATTTATCAGGTACAAATTTCTAGCCAAAAGATCCTTTACATTTCAATCACCTTTTTCTTTGCCATGCACAGACCACAATGCATTCTAATCAAGATCCTACACCAGCACTGACCCTTTTCCATCAGGAGCAATTTTGATGCCACAAGCACCCAATTTTACACTTAACACATTCTCCTTACATTCTCCATCGATTTATCAGGTACAAATATCTAGCCAAAAGATCCTTTACATTTCAATCACCTTTTTTCTTTGCTATGCACAGACCACAATGCATTCTAATCAAGATCCTATACCCATTTCATCCACCTTTTTTCCACGCACACGACGCACACTCAAGACGCACAATGCATACTAATCAGGCTCCTACACCAACACTGACCCTTTTTCACTAGGAGCAATATTGTTACTATAAGCACCCAATTTTACACTAAACGCATTCTACAGCAGGCTCCCCCGACCACTAGCTCTCCTCCTCGAAGAGCAATTTTGGTGGAAGGAGCAAACATTTTACACTGGGGAGCACTCAATTATTGCTCAAGTCCGATATTCTAACTACTGTCATTACCTGGCAGACGGCACCTTGCCATGTCCATATATTCTTTTGTATATACATTTTGTAACGTTTATTTTGAAATAAAGAAACTAATAATAATAATAATAATATCGAAAACCAGTTTAGACGCGGCATGAATTGTATCATGTCCCGCCTTAAAACTGAACTGATTATCCGGGATGATATTGTTGTCCTCCGCCCACTTGAACAGAGCCCTATTAATTATCTTTTCAAATACTTTGCTGATACTCGGAAGAAGACTTATCGACCGTAGATTCGCCGGATTGGAGTTGTCCTTTCCCTTTTTGGGGAGAGGATGCACCACAACTGTCTTCCACCGCACTGGATAATATTTAATAATAACTATTCAGCGCGTTGTTAAACAGTGTGGTGTAAATGTCAACTGCTTCCTGGGGAAAATGTCGAAGTACAACGTTGGATATACCATCGACTCCTGCTGATTTCTTTTTCTTTAATGAATCGAAGATGAACTGGGACTGGGCCCATTTCGGTCGGCGATTATGGCGTTTGCCAAATCTTCATCATTAAAACCGGTAAAACCAAGGTTCTCAGATCGCAATTCGGTTATATCATTTCGGAGCCATTAGTGATGAAGCAGAGCTCTATTCTCCAAGTCATGATTCGGGCGAATGCTAGCATTAACCTCGTGCACTTGCTGGAAAGCAGCCGCCACAGCCTCCACTTTCTCCTGCGGATCTTCGATTATATATAGGTCATCGTCCAATGTGGCGTCCTCTGGGTCTATGCCTGTAGTCAGAAGTACGTCTCTGTTCTCTGTTGTCCTCTGGACCTTAAGACATGGAAGGTCGTTTTGATCTTTCCCTCTAAATATCTTATTAATTTTTTGGGAACACACTCTGTCCGCTAGAGTTAACGGCCCGAATTTTATTGTCCCAAAACAAATTAAAAGACAACCTACAATTTGCTTTGATGAATTGGTTGATGTTTTTGATCGACGACTTCAGTGTCCTAACCTCCAAATCTCGTGTGTCAGTTAACCGTCTGTACAAGCGTTCTAGTCTTGTCAGTAGTCCAATTTCTTGTCTGTGTAGTGCATTAATGGTCGCTTTACAGTACATGTCAGTTGCATTATATTCTTTGTATTTCGGTATTGTTCAGTTCATTATTCGTTGACGTGTTTCTTCCATTTGTTCCAAGTATCTGTCGATTTCCGTATTTGTCAGGTTCCTGTTATTTGGTGGGGATACACCATTCGAACGTAGTTCGCTCAATAAGGTGTTGGAGAAGCGTGGTCTGAAGTTTTAAGTATGCACACGCACATACTCCTCCAATTCCATAACCTCGTTCGGAAGTTGTATTACGGTGGCGAGTCCGCAGTGGCCAATGTCATACTCAATCGTTCGTAAGCAGTTTCTTGGCCGTTGAACCGCAGTGTCAGCAATTGTTAGTCTTGCGTCTTTGAGCAATAGATCCAGATAGGCGCCGCTTCTTGGAAACGAAGGCCTGTCTGTAGCAAGAAAATCGATGCGATTCTCAAGTTTGTATCGAACCACCCAACTAAATAAATGGTTATGAAAAAGTTTTCTTCCGAGCTCAATCTTAAATATTCAAAAAGCTCTGTTATAAACTGGGTGGGCTGAGGTGTTTCAGGCGCATAGCTAGTGATTACATACATTCGTTTGCCCTGTTGAAGATGAATGCATATGATGCATGCCTCTAACGTCCGAAAATTCACATCTGGACTTAGGTCTTTAAGCAATTGGAATAGATTTCCTCTACGCTCGGTCCTAATCAGTAAATTTACATTCAAAGCTAGGATCTTGTTGCGTTCAGTTATGCAAAACAGAGTAGAGATGATCCACCCTATTCGCCTGCTCCCTAATCTGATTTTGAAGTCCAGTCAACCGGCCCTGCATGGCCAGCAGATTGCCCATAATATCCGCCGGTGCCTTAGGCACGGGAGCCTGTTGGGCAACCTTTGGTGTAGGCTGTACCGTGCTCGCCCTTCCTGACGCCATTTGGGCATAGGAAATTTTGGGGTTGACGGGCGTTGTTGTAGGAGGGCGCACTGTCAGACGCTTTTCTAACACTGCTTGCTTTACTGCTTTATTATTCTTTATTATCTGAAACGTTGGGCTTCCCCGATAATTAGCGGGGTGTTCGTTGCCTCGGCAGAGTCCACATTTTAACTGGGTCCTATCTTCGACCCGCTCCTTCCCTAACTTGCATTTATCTGCATTGTGGTTCTCTCCACACTGAACGCAGCGTGACTGCATTTCGCAGTTCGCTGCGATGAAGCCGAACCTTTGGCAGCGCATGCATTGAAGCACATTGCCGCGCCTTTTTAATTTATCCCAAGTTACAATCTGGTTATTGAGGACGGAGACACTCCTTAAACTATCCAATTTGCTGTTGGTTGAAAGCTGCACAGGGAAGAAGGGAAGATTCCGCTTCGCCCGCCTAGCTCTAACTGTAGCGAACGGCTTGACCCCGATAAAGTCGAGATCGTCATTCGCTTTTTGGCGGACTTCATTTAAGAGCACCTGTGGTTCCGTGCAGGAATCTATGCCCTTTAATAGGACCGTTTGAAACTTTTCAGTTTTAGGTGTGAAGCTAAAGAATTCAGTGGTGGTTTCTTTTAGGAACGCTTTAATTTTTTGTGCTGTTCCACTGTGAAGCAGTGGATAGCATGCCTATCATTACTTTATCTTTTCATTGTGAAATTTTAACCTATGGCCGACTTACATAATTTAATGGTGTTTTCTTGTTCCATTATGTAGGTGCTAATTGGTGGCACCTTTTCATTTCTGCTTTTCTGCGGTTGTGGCTGCTGCTGTTGAATTTGCTGCAGCTGCTATTGTTGAGTCTGTTGCTCTTGTTGAGTCTGCTGATGATGTTGTTTCTGCTGTTTATTTGTTTGTTGTTGCTGTTGATTTGTATTTTGTTTTTTTGGCCGTTGTTCTTTTGTCTGCTGCTGTGGCTGTTGTTTTTGCAGCTGTTGTTGATGTTTCGCTACGTTCTGCTGCCCCTGTAGCGACGTTTTGTCTTCGAGCTCTTTCTTTTCCTTTGCTCGGCGCATTTATTGTTTGGCCTTAATGGCCAGTATTAGAGACTCCCTTTGGTTTGTGAGGCTATGAATTTCTGCATCCATTGTTCCGATCGTATTGAGCATTATCTGCTCCTCAATTTCTTCCTCTGACGACGCCTCTGAGGTTGAGAGGTTCGCAAACATATTGCTATCTCCAGTATAATGCGCTTCTCCTTCTTCGGACATACATTCGATTTCCTCGTCAGATGGCGAGGTATTTAATTGTTGTTGTATGTTTGTTGCCGCTGTTGTTTTTGTTATGCGCGCCGACTAATCCACCCCAGCTGGCAGCTTAGCTGAAGTGGTGGTACAGAGGCGCTTAACGAGGTTCGGTGCCCAGCGGATCCTCTTCCTTTTTTTAAATTGCATATCGTTGTTACTGTTGCCTGTTGTTGCACCTCATCTACGGCATCTATCGATGATCCCGTTTTTGGTGCCGTTGATGTTGTTGTTGCTGGAACATCTTTCGATGTCCCCACAATGTTTTTATCCGCCATATGGCGATTCTCCCGCTGAATTAAATTTACAACTTCCCTGTTGTAAAAAAAAAGCCACTACAAGTTTTGCGACCGGCTGGGACTCGAACCAGCGGCCCTTGGACATATTGACAAGAAGTGAAATGTATCTTCTTTTGCCTTAAGGTTACATATTGTACAAAGGTTTGAATGGTTTTTATTAAAAGGTGAACCGTTTAAACTCAATACTTCACATCTGGTTCTACATATCAAAGATATAGCTCTAAGGCTACGACAATCATTCAAATAATTTTTACTTCACAGATCGTAGTTAAGTTCTGAATATATTGGACTATTAATAGAAGATGTTGCTTGTACTATATTGTCTTTGCGACTGTGAATGTCAGACAATTCCAAAAGATTATAAAACTGCTGCTTTAAAATGAAAAGATCATCATACTGAATATTAATGGTTGTATCGCATTTTTCTGCCAAAAAAATGTGCCGGATAATTAAGCACTTTGATTATATAATCGAAATGTAATTTTAGTGTAAGCGTTTGGGAGACCTGTCTGCAGGGCGAGGACGTATTTAAGAGTGTTCATAGGGAGGCGGAAAAGTTTTTTAAGAAAAAGCGGAGTAGTTTTTCAACTTCTTCGTATTGCTTGAATCGCCATGATTGGCAACTGTAACACATAACTGAGCGCATAACAACTTCAAAAACACGGTATTTTGCTGAGATTGGAATTTCATTTTTATTGATAATGGTTTTCCATGACGCGTTTATTAGGTTTCTAGATGATGATAGCTTTTTTTGAAAAAGATGAGTGAGTTTCATATTGGGTTCCAATATTATGCCGAGGTAATTATATTGTGTGACAACCTATATTGCTTCAACGTCGAAATACCATTTTTCATTCACTCGCAGCTTCGTTTGTCTATGGCGTACGATCATGATTTTAGATTTTTCTAAATTCACCCTCAAGTTCGAAATTTTACATAAGTTGTGCAGTTTATTGATCATTAGTTGTAAGCTGTGAGGGGATTCCGCCAGTAATACAATATCATCAGCGTAAAGTAAAACCTTAATGATTTCTTGAGCAACTCTTATGCCGGCCGATAGATGTTGCGATATGTCATCTATAAATAAATTGAAGAGGACTGCACTAAGCAGGAAACCCTGTTTAACTCCGGTCTTAGTTTCAAACAATTCAGACTTATTTCTGCCGTCCCATACACATTGACGTGTGTTATTGTACATATTTTTTAAGACTTTCTGCATTTTCGTTGACATACCTTTGTGAGATGGTTTATAGAAAAGTGCATTGCGGTCAATCGAGTCAAATGCAGCTTTAAAATCTACAAAAAACACGTACATATTTTTTTTGTCTAAGGAAGAATTGGGCGACTGTTGTAAGTGTCAATATGTTGTCAGCAGTGGAGTATACTTTTCGAAAACCCACTTGATATTCACTCAGTAAATTATTTCTTTCTACCCAGGTGTGAATTCTTCTCAGAATGATAGAGAAGAAAATCTTAGCAATTGAGTTCATGAACGAGATTCCTCTATAATTGTTTGGTACATTAACGTCCCCTTTTTTATATATAGGATACAAAATAGAGTCCTTGAATTCGGTTGGTACTTCACCCGTTCTATAAATGAAGTTGAATGCTTCTAGCACTTTACTTAAAAAAATGGGTATGGCATTTTTATAGAATTCATTTCCTATTCTACCAGGTCCAGGGGCTTTTTTGTTTTTGAAATTATTGAGGCTAGTCATCAGTTCACTCATATCAAATTCCGCATCTAGTAGTTCGTCGATTATTAGGGGCTCAGCAAATTGTATATTTTCACGAATGTCAGTGGGATTAAGTAAGTGTTTAAAAATCTGCTAAATTTGAGGCCGAAACATGAATTCCACAGATAAATTCTATACCTTTGAGAATCCTAATTTTATCCCAAAAATATTTACTAATTTTTGCGCTCGAAATATTTCTGACGTTTGTCTCTACAAAGCATTTTATATGTTTTATTTACGCTGATGTATTGCTTTGTAAGGGATTTATTCGAACTTGTTGATATTTTTAATCTCCGTAGTAGTTTAAATGATTATTTTCGTGCGGTGAAACATTCCTGGTCGAACTACTTCTGCCGGTAGTTTTGTTTGCTCGAAATAGAGTTTATACTAACATTTATTAATGGAGTTGCTTAGGTAACTTATATTTTCCGCGGCGGTGCGGTAAATGTTGGTGGTTGCGCAGGTACTCTCTATCTCGGTCAATAATTGTAAAGCATATGATTCTCTTTGGTGCTCTTTCCACATACGTTTTGGCGGCAAGCTTAGTGCGAGGTATTGTGTATTGATTTCGAAGTCGAACGTAACAAATATTGGCATGTGATCTGAGAAAATTTCGGTTCCTACTTGAAAGCAAGAAAGGACTTTATTCCATTCGCCCGATGCTGCACAAATATCTATAACCGACTTCTCTGAACCTCAACAAAAGTAAAGTCCCCGTTTCTATCGTCTTTCCTACACCCATTAAGTATGTATAAATTGAAGTTTTGGCACATTTTTAGAAAAAGGCGACCATACTTATGCGTGATTTTATCTTTTGAGATACGTTTATCTAAAATATCCATACCAATAAATTCGTCTCACATGGAATTATCTGCTCTGCACCAGTCCTGGCATTGACATCCCCGATTAGCAGAATATTTTCAGATTCTATTGTATTTAGAAGATCATAAAGAGCATAAAATTCGACATCTCAGAAATTGCAGTTAATGTATGCTGGCAAGATATAAAATTTTGAATTTAAACTATTTAAAATCGAACAAACGTGGTTAATAATTTCACTAAAACTACCATTTACATTTTTTTAGACCAAATAAATAACCTTCTATTGCTCTACCAAACTTATGTACACGACTAGCCCTTATCCAATATAATTTATATTCATTGAAGTATTTTCTATAGTTTGAAAAATATTCATTTTTTATAAATGTTTCAAATAGAAAGGAGATATCATGTTTTTTTTACATATTTAAAGAAATCGGCACTGATTAGTTTGTTTGCCAAGCCGGCAATATTATAAGAAAGAATTTTAAAATTATTATTTTTAATGTTATTACTACTTAATTTTATACTACATTTACTTGCGTGACAGACGGCAGCACTGGTTCAAATACGTTGTGAAGTTGGTCGTTTTGTTCAACTTGTAGGTGTCGCTGCTAGCATCGCATCCTTATTGACAATAGTTGACGTTTCGCTGACGTTCTGTTGTGATTTATTTGTTCTCGATTGTGAAAAGTTAATTATTTCATTTTTTATTCCGATGTCACCAAATAATTCGTGTAGCACATCAAATCTCGATTGCCAGAAAAGAATTTTCCTTCTTCTGTTGTGTAAAAAGTTTTTCAATTTACAACCATTTTCAGACCTCGGATTTGCGGAGAAGCTGGTGGATGTTTGGTCTTGATCAATCTTAGAATTTGCAAGGTTTGTTGTCGTCTTCTTAGTTCGCCTCTGGTGTAATCAGAGTTCACATACACGCCGCTTCCTTTGAGCTTGCTTGAGCTCTTAAGCAGCTGAGATGAAATGTGTTTGTTCTTTGTCTCTACTAGTACAAGTTGATTTGCGGATATCATCGCACATAGTTGGTAGTAGAGTGAAAATTATTTTTTTTTCTTAGAACGCTTCTCCAACGATTCCATTTTCTTTTCGAGTGTATTGTTCTTTTGTTTTAAGTCATCAAGTTCTTGTGAAAGGGTCTCATTTGAGGCTTTCAGATTCTGCATTTCGGCAAACATGTATGCAAAGTCAGTTTTTGTTGGCAAATCACTAAGTTTGCTTTCTAAAGTTTTTGTAAGCATATCTTGCAGTTCAGAAACAGTCATTGATGCTACAGCCATTTTATTAGTATGTGTTTTTTTGCTATTATGGTTTGTTGTTTAGTTCTCTTACTGAATCTTTAAATTTTATAGAACTTAAGTTTATTAATAAAAAAAAATACAAAAGGGCTTTTTATATCGCGACAAAATGCAGAAAATAAAATATTTTTTTAAGAGCCGTTGTTCTTCACTATTCAACCTTTGACAGAACAACGGTCAATCAGTATATATAGCTAGTATATAGCCATTTTATGTAAGCTATAGTAAGGTAGCTTGTATACAGCCATCTTATACAAGCTATAGCTTGTATGTAGCCATGTTGTGCAAGCTAAAGATGTGCATTTGTAGATAGCTTGCATATAGCCAGCTTATACAAGCTATAGCTTGTATATAGCCATCGTATGCAAGATATATCGCATGCATTTGCACATAGCTTGTATACAGCCATCTTATATAAACTATAGCTTGTATAAAGCCATCTTATGCTAGCTAGAGCACATGCACTTGTATGGTTTGTATGTTTTATATTGTAGTAAGTTTATTTTTACTTCATGGAAATTCCACCATTACTTTTGAATAAGTATATTATATTAATGTTCAAATCGGCCTAACTTCATTGTTAAAAAACTAATTTCTAAATGAACACAAAATCGAAAAATGTGGATCAAAAACCGAAATCACTTAAAATATAGACATCGGATTATTTTTGTTGGCAAATTAACAACCACAAAAGTTAAAGCATGGTAGATTTGTAGACCGCTTGTATATAGCCATCTTATACAAGCTATAGCTTGTATATAGTCATCTTATGCAAGCTATAGCACGTGCATTTGTAGCTAGCTTGTATAAAGCCATCCTATGCTAGCTAAAGATGTGCGTTTGTAGATAGCTTGCATATAGCCATCTTATAAAAGCTATAGCTTGTATATATCCACCTTATGCAAGCTATAGCAAGCAAGCTTGCATATAGCCATGTTATACAAGCTATAACTTGTATATATCCATCTTATACAAGCTATATCACCTGCATTTGTAGGTAGCTTGTAAATATCCATATTATACCAATTGGCCAATTTAGCATTTTTCCCGCTAAATTTAGCCGGAGAATTTGCTTTTTGCATTTTATTTTTTCAAATCCTGACGGCAGTTGTTCTTAACAGGAAATTTGGTTTTAGCAGGAAATCTAGCAGGTTTTCATATTTCTTCAACCTAAAACAAAATATTACTTTAAAAAATTTAAACTTAATCAAACATAAATGCGTTTCGCTTATTACATAGCTTCAATCGCGAACACCACAAAATCTACGAATTGTTCAGCAAGTAAACTTCTTTTCTGTTAAAAAATATTTCCGGATTCATAAGAAACCATTAAACGATTTTTATGAAGATAAAAAGATGAATTCTGAACTTATTTCCAAAATTGAATAGCAATGGAACAACATAAATCTAAATAAATGGGAGAATATTGAAAACACTGTTGATTAGGTCCGAGGTAAAGAGGTTCACCGATGCATCCAATGAAAACCCTTACAAAGGGTTGCCAATTCGTTTTTAGTTTTGCCTATCTCAAATGCTGTAGTTGAAAGTGTTATTAGATAAATCCAATGAAAACCCTTACAAAGGGTTGCCAATTCGTTTTTTGTTTTGCCTATCTCAAATGCTGCAGTTAAAAGTTTTAGGATCAATGAAGGAATCGAATGAAAATTGATATGTTAAATAGTATACTTTTTATCCGAGATAATTTATCTGAAAAATGTTGTGATGCCTTCATTATTGCTCCTAATATAATCAAACAAGTTGCTTCATCAGAATTTAATTTTACCGTTGAAGAAGAACAAGAAACTTCTGATATTTTTGAAGATGATTTAAATGAAGCAGACAACTTCTGCAGCAAAACATCTTTACATATATCTTTTACTTAATTTGAATAACATTCTCTGATACCTGAGTGTACACATTCATATGAACGACCACCTGATGAATGTGGATACCGGCAATATATTTTCAAACTTTGTTCAATTTACGATCAAGTACCGATCAGCATGCCATCGGCTGCTGGACTAAAGTGAAAAATTAGAAAGCAAAAAAAAAGAAAAAACTATCTTGTGTTGTGCTACCTGTTTTTGTTTTATTCCTACAAAACCCCCAAAATCAAAATAAATTAAAAAACAAAAGCCCATAACAATACAATAATAAGAAATAAGCATAACGTGCGGTAAATATTTCCTCCTCCTTTTCATTGTCACTTCTCGCAGTTGTATTAGCTTGATCATTGTAGGTACTGTGTGGAGCTTATCAAAACAAAAGTGGGACAATCTTCGCCAAGACGTAGACAGTGACCCCTGGGGACTAGGATACAGGATTGTTATGCGGAAGCTTGGAGCCCAGATGGTCAACCCTATCTTAAGCGAAGAAAAAATGGAGCACATAGTCGTCACACTCTTCCCAACTCATCCTGTCAGGCCACCAGACACCACATTGGCCCAAGGACAGGAAATACCATCGTTCAGTGAAGAAGAGTTGAGTTTAGCTGTGAAAACTATGCACAGCAAAAGAGCTCCCGGATTGGATGGAATACCGGTGGAAGCGCTAAAAATAACAGCCCGCACATGCCCTCAACTCCTGCGGAAAATGTACAACAGCTGCCTGGAGGAAGGGGTCTTTCTCAGGAGCTGGAAGACGCAACGTTTAGTACTCATCGGCAAGGGAAAAGGAGACCCGGTGTCCCCATCTGCGTATATGCCTCTGTGTATGCTAAATACTGCAGGAAAGCTTCTGGAAAAATGCTTAGACCAAGACTCACAGTCGCAGTACAGACAGCAGGAGATCTGTCAGAAAGACAGCATGGTTTTAGAAAAGGCCACTCTACGATCGGGGCGATTGACGAAGTAGTGAAGGCTACCCAAATCGCCAAACAGGGAAACCATTACTCAAGGCGGATCGTATTACTAGCTACTCTGGACGTCAAAAATGCATTCAACTCAGCCAGATGGAGTGACATGCTGAACGCGCTCGAGAACACTTTCAATATCCCAACCTATCTCCTTCGGATGATGAAAGATTATCTCAAGGACCGGCAGCTAGTCTACGAAACAACAGAAGGCCAGCGATGTAAACAGATCACGTCCGGAGCAGCACAAGGATCAATCTTGGGGCCGGACCTCTGGAACAAATCGTATGATGGCATTCTTCACATGGATATGCCAGAAGATACTTTCCTGGTAGGTTACGCAGATGACATCGCCGCGGTGATTACGGCAAGATACACCGAAAGTGCGCAAAGGAAGCTAAACCAGGTCATGCGACGGGTAAATTTTTGGATGGATGAACACGGCCTCTGTCTTGCTACCGAAAAAACGGAGATAGTTCTTCTGACAAAAAAAGGATTCCTACCCTAATAGATTTCCATGTCGGCCCTGAAGTCATTAGAAGCAAAGATGCAGTAAATTATCTGGGAGTGACTATTAACACAAAACTCACTTTCTGGCACCAGATAAAAAATGCGGTGGAACGAGCGGAAAAAGTGACCACATCACTGAGCAGACTGATGGCAAACGTTGGTGGGCCTACGGCCAGTAAGCGAAGACTCCTGGTGTCGACCAAGCACGCCATTCTCCTCTACGGATGCGAGATCTGGCCAGATGCACTTCGGCAGGATAAGTATCGAAAGCAGCTGGCAGCAGTACAGAGACGCGGAGCTCTACGCGTTGCAAACTCATACAGAACTGTGTCGGAACCAGCCATCCTTGTTATCGCAGTTGTGACACCCACCGATCTCCTGGCGGCACAAAGGAAGTACGTGCACGACAAAAAACCGGAACTCGGCGTCAAATTGGCAACCGAACAGGCAAAGGAGCGCACGAAACAAAAGTGGCAAGAGCGCTGGAACTCGGAAACGAGAGGACGCTGGACAGCAATGCTGATCAGAGAAGTGAGCAAATGGAATGACCGGAAACACGGTGAGGTTAACTATTACGTCACCCAGTTACTCACCGGACACGGATATTTCAACGCCTTCCTTCACAAGATCGGTAAAACAAGTAGTCCAGCCTGCCAGTACGGTGATTCTGAAACCGACGATGCACACCACACTTCCTTCGCTTGCAGCAGATGGGAAGCCCAACGTGAAGAAATAGAAAGAGATATGGGACCACTCAGCCCAGATAACATAGTAGATAAGATGTTGACCAACGACC
>OU343160.1:200724124-200729124 GCA_910595825.1 Philhelius pedissequus | reverse complement strand
CATTTTGATACTCTCACTTGTCCATCTCTCCCTCTCTCTTTCATCTCCTGTAGACATTCCCTCGCTATTTCACTTCCCTTTCCATCTGTTAACTTCTCTTCATATTTCCATGCCCTTCTCCCTGCTCTTATCCTTATCTTGTCTCTTTTTGTTTCTTCTCTCACCATGTATCCTGGAGTTTGCCATTCTACACCTAGTGTCCATTTGAGGTACCTGTCTTGCATTGTTTCAATTTCTTTTCTTTCCTCCCATCCCCATATTTCCGCTCCATTCCCCATCACCGTCCATACCAGGGTGTCAAAAAGCCACATCTTCCTCTCCCATACCCTCTCGAATTTTCTCCTTCCAATCCCCCATGCTTCCTTCATGACCGCTGCTGCCTTTTTTGCTCTGTCCTTTATATGTGCCTCCTGCCCTCCATTCTTTTTGAACACATAGCCCAAGTATTTGAACTCCCTTACTTCCTCTATTTGCTTTCCCCTCCATCTCCAATCTACTGTTTTATTCCTCCCTCCTCCTTTTCTAAACCTCATCACTTTCGTCTTTCCAACGTTTAACTCTAGTTTTTTCTTCTCGAAATATTTTTCCAGTATCCTTATCATACATTGCATCTCTTCTTCGTTTTTCGCCAATACTACCACATCATCTGCGTATGCCAGCGAGCAAATTCTTTTTCCTCTCACTTTTACCCCTCCCCATCTCCCCTCGGCCAGTTCGTCTTCCATATCTGCCGTCAATAAGTTAAACAGTATTGGACTCATCGGGCAGCCTTGTCTTACTCCTTTTCCCGTCCAAAATGTTCCCCCCATCGCTACTCCCGCTTTCACTCTGCTCATCGTTTCTTCGTATACCTCCCTAACTCTCTCCCTAAGCCCTTCTCTTACTCCTCGTTCCACCAATGCATCTATCATAATTTTTCTATTAACTGAGTCAAACGCCGCTTTTAAATCTATAAATAGTGCCACTAGCTTGCCTTTCTCCTCTGCAACTTCTCTGTTCACCACATAGTTCAACACATATATATTGTCTATCGTCCCTACTCCTCTTCTGAACCCCGTTTGATTCGGTGGTATCATCCCTTTTTCCTCCGCTTCTTCCTCTAGCCTCTTCGCTAAAACCGCAGTGTATATTTTATATAACGATGGCATGAGTATTACTCCTCTGTATTCCTCTACCTTTGTTCCCGCCCCTTTCTTTATTATTGGTGCAATCACCCCCTCTTTCCACCCCTCCGGCCATCCGTCTCCTCTCCACACTTTTCTGCATATTTCCCAAGCTACCTCTATCCCTTTTTCTCCTCCATATCTCCACGCCTCATTCGGTATTTCATCTATTCCCGTTGCTTTTCCTTCTTTGAGTTTTCTCACCACCTTTCTGATTTCTTCTTTGCTGATATCGGTCTCCTCTTCCGCTCTTCTTCTTCCCTCCGTTCCCATTCTTACTCTTCCTTCCACCCCTCCAAATAAGCTCATAAAATATTTTTTCCATTCCTCTTCTTCTATACCTTCCCCCATTATCTTTCTCTTCTTTCTTTCTCTATTTATTATTTCCCACACTTTGTTTTCGGTATTGGCCTCTGTAATTTCTCTTTTTAACTCTTCCTGCTCGGCCCTTTTCTTTTTCTCACACATCACTTGATATTCTCCTTTTTTCTCCCTGTATTTTTCTTTCGTCCCACTATTTTTCCTCCACCTCCTTAACTCCTTTCTTACTTCCCCTTTTTTATCTCTGCACTCATCACCCCACCATCCTCTCATTTTCCGTTTCCTTTCTCTCCCCCCTATCCCCTCACTTCGATCAATCTCTCTCTTTATTCTCTCCCCTATCTCCTTAACTGCTTCCTCTCCTCCCTCATCCAGTCTAAATCCTCGCATTCTTCTCTCGTATTCCCGTTTCATCTCCTCTGACCACCTTCCCGTTTTTGTTCTTTTGACCTCCTTTCCTTTTTCTCTCTTTCTCCTTCTTCCTTTTTTCATCGTGATCACCAATGGGTGATGATCCGACTCCACCCTATCTGCTACTTCCATCCTTTCTATCCCGTCTCTCGTCCTCTCGTCACCCAATACATAGTCTATAACTGTCTCTCCTCTGCCTCCTGTATACGTGAACTCTCCCTCCTCGTCCCCCTCTATATTTCCGTTAAAAATTTCCCACCCTAATTCTCCTATCATCTGCGTTAACTTTTTTCCTTCAGCGTTCACTTTCTTATCTTTTGACCTCCTTCCATTCTCTTCATCTTCCATCTCCCTCACTCTTCCACCCTCTAGCCCTGTTCTTGCGTTGAAGTCCCCTCCTATTATCACTCTTTCCTCATCTGCTTGCTTCTCCATCCACCTTCGTAAGCTTTCCAACTTCTTATCTATGTCTTTATTAACGTATGTTGCTACTATAACCCATTCATCCTTCCCTGCTTTTACTTTCCTGCTCATTATTCCCTCTTCCCGTTCCTGATGCTCATTTCCCTCCATTGCCATTTCTTCTCTAATTCCCATCATCATACCTCCCATCGCTCTTCCCTTCTTATTCTTCTTTTTTGCTCCCTGTCTCGTCCATTTATACCCCTTTGGCAGTTTTGTTTTCCATTTTTCCCAGTTCTTTTCCTCTACCCAAGTTTCTATCAACACTATAACTTCCCATTCCTTGATCCCTTCCCAGAACTCTTTTTCTTTATTTGCTAGCCCCGCCACATTCCAGAAGCCAATCTTCCATCTTTCCTTCGCCTCTTCTCTACTTATTTCATTTCTTTCTTCTTCTTCCCTTATCCGTTTTTTGGCTCCGTTCGCTCTTCTACTTCTCTTTCCACTTCTTGTTTTTGGCTACTTCTACTTTCTCTCTGCAGTTGGCCATCCTGTTCTTCATCTCTAGTCATTATTTTCCTTATTACCTCCCTTTTCTCATCCCATACCCATGTCTCGTCATTTACCATCAGTTTCCCATATCTTATCCTAACCCACTTCCCTTTTCTCTTCTCTTCCTCTGCTCGCTCCTTTATCAGCCACTTCATTCTTCTTTATTTCCACGTTAAGTCCTCTTCAATTCTCTCCCTCCTTCCTTTTAGGCCCGTTTTCTTTCTCATAACCTCTGCTTTCCCCTCTAGTGTTTCCATCTTTACCTCTATCATGCCCTCTTTCCTGTCTGCTCCTCTCCTTCCGACCTCCTTCACTTCCTTTATCCTTGCATGCACTCCTATGCTTATAAATAAGCTTTCTACCGTTTCTTTTATTGTGCCTTGTATCTGCGTGTTTCTGATTATTACATTCCTTTTTATTTTCTCTTTTTCCTGTTTTTCTATCTTTGCTTCCATCTCTTTCATCTTCTCCATTAGATTTTCTGTCTCCTCTCGCCCACTTATTATTTTTACTCCTTTTTGAATTTTCTTCTCCTCTATCTCCATTACGCGTTTGTCTCTCTTCTCTAACTCTTCCATCCTTCTTGTCAACATTTTTACCTCAATCTTTAGTTCTTCTCTCTCCTTCTCCACCCTTTTCAATTCTTCTCTTATCATTCTAACTTCCTCCTTCATTTCTACTCTCATCTCTTTCATCTCCTGCTTCACTTCTTGAATCTCACGTTTTAACTCTTTGTTCATCTGCCTTAGTATCCTCTCCACATTCGATTCCTCTCCCTCTTTCTTCTGCGGTGATCTTGGAATTTTCTTGCTTGGCTGAAATACCGCTATTCCTTCCACCATTTCCTGCTCCCCTCCTTCTGTCTGTTGCCTTTTCCTTTTCCATAGATCACTTATATCTCCCATCGATCCCGTGTTCATACCCTTCGACAATCTTTCAATGTTTGTCGGCCTTCCTCTCCTCTTTATTTCTTCTTCGTTATTTTCTCCTTTTTTATCCGCCATGTCCTCTCTGTACCCCTTCCTTATTTATTTGGATTTATTTTATTTTATTTTATTTTATTTTATTTTATTCTATTTAATTTTATTTTATTTTATTTTATTTTATTTAATTTTTTTCTTATCTCCTCGAAAACACGTCTGACACCTTCGACGGTCAAGAATGGAATCTTATTATTATTACTATCATTATTATTATTATTATTATTATTATTATTATTATTATTATTATTATTATTATTATTATTATTATTATTATTATTATTATTATTATTATTATTATTATTATTATTATTATTATTATTATTATTATTATTATTATTATTATTATTATTATTATTAGTATTATTATTATTATTATTATTATTATTATTATTATTATTATTATTATTATTATTATTATTATTATTATTATTATTATTATTATTATTATTATTATTATTATTATTATTATTATTATTATTATTATTATTATTATTATTATTATTATTATTATTATTATTATTATTATTATTATTATTATTATTATTATTATTATTATTATTATTATTATTATTATTATTATTATTATTATTATTATTATTATTATTATTATTATTATTATTATTATTATTATTATTATTATTATTATTATTATTATTATTATTATTATTATTATTATTATTATTATTATTATTATTATTATTATTATTATTATTATTATTATTATTATTATTATTATTATTATTATTATTATTATTAGTATTATTATTATTATTATTATTATTATTATTATTATTATTATTATTATTATTATTATTATTATTATTATTATTATTATTATTATTATTATTATTATTACTATTATTATTATTATTATTATTATTATTATTATTATTATTATTACTATTATTATTATTATTATTATTATTATTATTATTATTATTATTATTATTATTATTATTATTATTATTATTATTATTATTATTATTATTATTATTATTATTATTATTATTATTTTTATATTATTATTTTTTTTTTTATTTTTATTTTTTTATTATTATTATTATTATTATTATTATTATTATTATTATTATTATTAATATTATTATTATTATTATTATTTTTATTATTATTATTATTATTATTATTATATTATTATTATTATTATTAT
>OU343160.1:200700523-200723924 GCA_910595825.1 Philhelius pedissequus | reverse complement strand
AAAACGGGTCTTCAAAAACTCGGTAAATTCGCTGAATTTTGGTAAGTCTTTTCTGTTTCCTAATTTTTCTTCCCACAGTTTTTGGCAGGAACTAGGAAGTTTCTGGCAAAGAAACCAAATAAGGACGGTGTCCCAACTTGCTACCGGAACATCCATGTTTTCGAGAGCTAGAAAACATTCTCTTGAGGTGTATAAGAGATCCTTCAACCCTGTTGCAGTCTCACGAGTTTGAGAGGGTTGACCAAAAAGCGTTTGCATTTGGATGTGGACCAGAATGCGCTTGTGATCGTACCGCTCTTTAAGAAGATCCCATGCAGATTCATAGTTCGCTGCTTCCACGCACAAATTTTGCAAAAAACGATGTGCATCGCCCTGCAAACATGATTGCAAAAAATGTAGTTTGTCGATGTCATCCAGGCTTTTGTTGTTGTGTACAAGGGCCTGGAATCTGTCGTGGAAAGCGCGCCAGGTGGTATAAGCACCGTCAAACTTCGGCAGATCGATTCGAGGAAGTCGAATACCCGTGTGTGACGTTGGTGCAGCTGTAGAAAGGTGCGGAGCACCCGTGTTTGCTGACGCCGTAAGATGGACTGAAGCCTTTTCAATCACATCAACCAACTCTGCACGGTACTCAAGATATATTTCATTTATTTGCTCGTAAACAACTAAAAGTTCTTCCATTTTCAGGTTCTCTTCCAACAAACCTGCCCCTATAATAGCCTCATGGTATGATTTTGCAGTCTGCAAATCTTCCTCTAATTTGGATAAGCGCCCCGCAGTATAAACTCGCCCCTTACGCTCTTTTGGCGCCTTTTTAAAATTGGTGAGGTCCTTAATAACTTTACTTAAAATACCCTTTTGGAGTTCACCATATTTATAGTTTTTATTTTCTGCCATTTTATTAAAAAAATCTATTTTTCTATATTATATAGACTGGATATATTTGACAAGTTTTACAACACGTAACAAGTAAAACTTACGCTTATACTGCTGCTGCTGCCGTCTATGTTGCTGCCAAGTTAAATTCTGGAACCTTCGCTGGATTTTGCAAGTTGAAATTTTGTTTAAAATGTTAGTTTTAAGTTTAATTTTAATGTTATTTTAATTACTTTAAGTAAATTTAACAATTAAAACCGAAAAAAAATCACAGATCAAATTGAAATGTACCTACATAAGTTTTAAGTCATGTGACTATGTTTGATCAATCGTAGATTGGATCTTTTTTTTTTTTTTTTTTAATTTTAATTTATGAGCACACACTGCACACACTTAATTATAATGTTTATTGTTCAAATTGTTCGAATTGTTTGTAAAAAACTGATTCTTAAAAAGGTTCGAAGGACCAATGTTGACGACAAGATTTTTATTATAAAAAATTAGTAAAAAATATGTTTTCCGTAAGAAATAGAAAATGCAACCACTTTGTTGGAAATTTGAAAAAATTGTAATTTTATTGGGTCATAAGACCTAGTGTATAGTCGATTTGTACAGTGGATCTATTAATTCGTTGACGTTTGTAATGTGCTGAATAATTGTGGAACATAAGTTTGAATTATGGCTCGTTCTGATGTGTCCTTTTTACACGAGTACTTTCGTACAATAATAATAATAATAATAATAATAATAATAATAATAATAATAATAATAATAATAATAATAATAATAATAATAATAATAATAATAATAATAATAATAATAATAATAATAATAATAATAATAATAATAATAATAATAATAATGATAATAATAATAATAATGATAATAATAATAATAATAATAATAATAATAAATAATAATAATAATAATAATAATAATAATAATAATAATAATAATAATAATAATAATAATAATAATAATAATAATAAATAATAAATAATAATAATAATAATAATAATAATAATAATAATAATAATAATAATAATAATAAATAATAATAATAATAATAACAATAATAATAATAATAATAATAATAATAATAATAATAATAATAATAATAATAATAATAATAATAATAATAATAAATAATAATAATAATAATAATAATAATAATAATAATAATAATAATAATAATAATAATAATAATAATAATAATAATAATAATAATAATAATAATAATAATAATAATAATAATAATAATAATAATAATAATAATAATAATAATAATAATAATAATAATAATAATAATAATAATAATAATAATAATAATAATAATAATAATAATAATAATAATAATAATAATAATAATAATAATATAATAATAATAATAATAATAATAATAATAATAATAATAATAATAATAATAATAATAATAATAATAATAATAATAATAATAATAATAATAATAATATAATAATAATAATAATAATAATAATAATAATAATAATAATAATAATAATAATAATAATAATAATAATAATAATAATAATAATAATAATAATAATAATAATAATAATAATAATAATAATAATAATAATAATAATAATAATAATAATAATAATAATAATAATAATAATAATAATAATAATATAATAATAATAATAATAATAATAATAATAATAATAATAATAATAATAATAATAATAATAATAATAATAATAATAATAATAATAATAATAATAATAATAATAATAATAATAATAATAATAATAATAATAATAATAATAATAATAATAATAATAATAATAATAATAATAATAATAATAATAATAATAATAATAATAATAATAATAATAATAATAATAATAATAATAATAATAATAATAATAATAATAATAATAATAATAATATAATAATAATAATAATAATAATAATAATAATAATAATAATAATAATAATAATAATAATAATAATAATAATAATAATAATAATAATAATAATAATAATAATAATAATAATAATAATAATAATAATAATAATAATAATAATAATAATAATAATAATAATAATAATAATAATAATAATAATAATAATAATAATAATAATAATAATAATAATAATTATAATAATAATAATAATAATAATAATAATAATAATAATAATAATAATAATAATAATAATAATAATAATAATAATAATAATAATAATAATAATAATAATAATAATAATAATAATAATAATAATAATAATAATAATAATAATAATAATAATAATAATAATAATAATAATAATAATAATAATAATAATAATAATAATAATAATAATAATAATAATAATAATAATAATAATAATAATAATAATAATAATAATAATAATAATAATAATAATAATAATAATAATAATAATAATAATAATAATAATAATAATAATAATAATAATAATAATAATAATAATAATAATAATAATAATAATAATAATAATAATAATAATAATAATAATAATAATAATAATAATAATAATAATAATAATAATAATAATAATAATAATAATAATAATAATAATAATAATAATAATAATAATAATAATAATAATAATAATAATAATAATAATAATAATAATAATAATAATATAATAATAATAATAATAATAATAATAATAATAATAATAATAATAATAATAATAATAATAATAATAATAATAATAATAATAATAATAATAATAATAATAATAATAATAATAATAATAATAATAATAATAATAATAATAATAATAATAATAATAATAATAATAATAATAATAATAATAATAATAATAATAATAATAATAATAATAATAATAATAATAATAATAATAATAATAATAATAATAATAATAATAATAATAATAATAATAATAATAATAATAATAATAATAATAATAATAATAATAATAATAATAATAATAATAATAATAATAATAATAATAATAATAATAATAATAATAATAATAATAATAATAATAATAATAATAATAATAATAATAATAATAATAATAATAATAATAATAATAATAATAATAATAATAATAATAATAATAATAATAATAATAATAATAATAATAATAATAATAATAATAATAATAATAATAATAATAATAATAATAATAATAATAATAATAATAATAATAATAATAATAATAATAATAATAATAATAATAATAATAATAATAATAATAATAATAATAATAATAATAATAATAATAATAATAATAATAATAATATAATAATAATAATAATAATAATAATAATAATAATAATAATAATAATAATAATAATAATAATAATAATAATAATAATAATAATAATAATAATAATAATAATAATAATAATAATAATAATAATAATAATAATAATAATAATAATAATAATAATAATAATAATAATAATAATAATAATAATAATAATAATAATAATAATAATAATAATAATAATAATAATAATAATAATAATAATAATAATAATAATAATAATAATAATAATAATAATAATAATAATAATAATAATAATAATAATAATAATAATAATAATAATAATAATAATAATAATAATAATAATAATAATAATAATAATAATAATAATAATAATAATAATAATAATAATAATAATAATAATAATAATAATAATAATAATAATAATAATAATAATAATAATAATAATAATAATAATAATAATAATAATAATGATAATAATAATAATAATAATAATAATAATAATAATAATAATAATAATAATAATAATAATAATAATAATAATAATAATAATAATAATAATAATAATAATAATAATAATAATAATAATAATAATAATAATAATAATAATAATAATAATAATAATAATAATAATAATAATAAAAACAACAATAATAATAATAATAATAATAATAATAAAAGTTGTGCGCGACAGGGCCTGCTACTGTGTTTTAGTTTGCTCTTCTGTCTTAAAGTCATTCCTGACGAATGTTTTCTTTCCTGTGATTTGTGTAGCAATAAGTTACATTTGGAAATATGCATTAACCAAAAAAGACTTAAAAATAAGAAAATCTTGTCAATGAAAGTGGCAAACGGTGTTCGGTTAAGGCTGGAAACAAGTTGTCTCTTAGGATGTCTTCCACACAACAAGATCGGAGTGCAAAAAACTCTCTTTCTCCGGCCCAGCCATGTCTCACACCTACGCTAGCAAAACCAAGATACTCCAACAAAATCATTTTGACTTCTCTTTCTGCCCCACCCTGTAATTGAAATCTTCGACCATCATAGTAACAGATCCAACGAGGTACAAAGTCCAATAACAACTGATGCTGGTGTTTCTCTTGATGTAGTTGATGACCCAAAAGAAAGCAAGGAAAATGAAAATGAAGAAAACGATAATGTTGCGGTTGGAAATGTTGCCGTCAAAAATATAAGGGATGCTAGTGGTGATGTCGCTGCTCTAGCTGCAAATGATATTGATGTTGCCGTTGAGTGTGTTATTCGGGATGCTGTCGCAGATGCCAAAACTCAAAATATTTTTTTTGGAAATTCTAACCTGAATGAGGTGTTAGGAAATGATTCAATGCTGTTTTATTGCTCCCATCTGTTCCTAGACTACGATTCATTCACGTCTCACGGCTTATGAAAACAGTGACCGATGATGATCTAAGAAATTTTGATGCACAAAAACTTAAATTGCCAGAAACAATGATAGTTTGTTCTAAGCTTGTAAAAAAAGATGCCGATGATTCATTGATCCACTTTATTAATTTAAAAATTGGATTTGCCCTCAGTTTTTTTAATGATGTTCTACAAAAATCATTTTGGCTAGTAGGGGTTCAAGTCAAAGCATTTATAACTCGTCCAAAAAACGAGTCGGACCCATATCTGAGAGCAGTGGATATATAGGTAGATTCATTTCTATACGTGACGTTTGTTTCTCTATGTATTATCATAATTCTGAAGGTATGATAACAAAGTATCATGAATTTTCTATTGCTGCTGCTGACTGTTCATATGATGCTATTGCTCTAACCGAAATATGGTTAAACAAGAACTTTTTAACCAGTGAATATTTGAATAATCGTTATTGTGAACCAACCGGACTAGTAATTCATGTTTACTTTTTTTTTCTTACATACCACCCTTATCACATTTTGAAATTTATAAAGCTCATGTTAAAAATATATCAACTATTTTCGATACTACCGATGAAAATTCTTATTTTGTTGCGGTCGTAGATTTTAATCTGCCAAATGTTAAATGGTTGTCTTCAAATGAAGAAAAGAATGTTACCTTGTAATGTTACCAAAGATTTTGAACTTAGTTTAAGTGATAGCTAAATATGTATCAAATTAATGGTATTTTGAATTCTATTGATCGTATTTTGGATTTGGTTTTTTGTCGATTGTGGTCTAGAAGCTTATTTAAATGAAGCAAGTCTTAAAATACTAGAAAATAGTTAATGTAACCTCAAAAAGGTAGGTAAAAAAAAGAAGAACCACACTAATAATAATAATAATAATAATAATAATAATACTTATAATAATAATAATAATACTAATAATAATAATACTAATACTAATAATACTGATAATAATAATAATAATAATAACAGCAACAACAACACCAACATCAACAACAACAACAACAACAACAAAAACAACAACAACGCCACCGCCAACCACCACCACCACCACCACCACCACCACCAACAACAACAACAACAACAACAACAACAACAACAACAACAACAACAACAACAACAACAACAACAACAACAACAACAACAACAACAACAACAACAACAACAACAACAACAACGACAACAACAACAACAACAACAACAACAACAACAACAACAACAACAACAACAACAGAAACATGAACAACAAGAACAACATCAACTACAAGAACAACAGCAACAACAATAACAACAACAACAACAACGACGACAACAACAACGACGACAACAACAACAACTACAACAACAACAACAACAACAAAAACAACAACAACAACAACAACAACAACAACAACAACAACAACAACAACAACAACAACAACAACAACAACAACAACAACAACAACAACAACAACAACAACAACAACAACAACGACAACAACAACAAGAACAACAACAACAACAACAACAACAACAGCATCAACCCCAACAACAACAAAAACAACAACAAAAACAACAACAACAACAACAACAACAAAAACAACAACAACAACAACAACAAAAACAACAACAACAACAACAACAACGACACCACCAACAACAACAACTACAACAATAACAACGACAATGATAACAACATCACCAACAATAACACCAACAACAGCAACAACAACAACAACAACAACAACAATAATAATAATAATCATAATAATAATAATAAATATATGGAGTTGGATATAGTTCACACTAGATGTTCTTCACGAAATCTATGTAAGATGAACTGAACTTGGCAAAAATTGCGTATTGACAAAGGTCCTCACTAGTCAACTGATGAGTCCATGTGAGATCGCCGGGACGAAACGCCAATTTTTGTTGGACTAAAGGCCGTTAAAAGCTATTTTCAATCAATAATTCAACAAGTCCAAATATTATAGTGCTAAGTCTTCTACTTGGCTGATGTATTTCAGTAGTATATAGAATTTGTATTATTAAAAAAAACTTCTTATATAAATAATACCAGGCCATGGGCAAAAAACAAAAATTTTCAATTTAATGATTAGGAATTCTAGTCTTGTTGGATATAGTTCACACTAGATGTTCTTCACGAAATCTATGTAAGATGAACTGAACTTGGCAAAAATTGCGTATTGACAAAGGTCCTCACTAGTCAACTGATGAGTCCATGTGAGATCGCCGGGACGAAACGCCAATTTTTGTTGGACTAAAGGCCGTTAAAAGCTATTTTGAATCAATAATTCAACAAGTCCAAATATTATAGTGCTAAGTCTTCTACTTGGTTGATGTATTTCAGTAGTATATAGAATTTGTATTATTAAAAAAACTTCTTATATAAATATTGCCAGGCCATGGGCAAAAAACAAAAATTTTCAATTTAATGATTAGGAATTCTAGTCTTGTTGGATATAGTTCACACTAGATGTTCTTCACGAAATCTATGTAAGATGAACTGAACTTGGCAAAAATTGCGTATTGACAAAGGTCCTCACTAGTCAACTGATGAGTCCATGTGAGATCGCCGGGACGAAACGCCAATTTTTGTTGGACTAAAGGCCGTTAAAAGCTATTTTGAATGAATAATTCAACAAGTCCAAATATTATAGTGCTAAGTCTTCTACTTGGCTGATGTATTTCAGTAGTATATAGAATTTGTATTATTAAAAAAAACTTCTTATATAAATAATGCCAGGCCATGGGCAAAAAACAAAAATTTTCTATTTAATGATTAGGAATTCTAGTCTTGTTGGATATAGTTCACACTAGATGTTCTTCACGAAATCTATGTAAGATGAACTGAGCTAGGCAAAAATTGCGTATTGACAAAGGTCCTCACTAGTCAACTGATGAGTCCATGTGAGATCGCCGGGACGAAACGCCAATTTTTGTTGGACTAAAGGCCGTTAAAAGCTATTTTGAATGAATAATTCAACAAGTCCAAATATTATAGTGCTAAGTCTTCTACTTGGCTGATGTATTTCAGTAGTATATAGAATTTGTATTATTAAAAAAAACTTCTTATATAAATAATGCCAGGCCATGGGCAAAAAACAAAAATTTTCAATTTAATGATTAGGAATTCTAGTCTTGTTGGATATAATTCACACTAGATGTTTTTCACGAAATCTATGTAAGATGAACTGAACTTGGCAAAAATTGCGTATTGACAAAGGTCCTCACTAGTCAACTGATGAGTCCATGTGAGATCGCCGGGACGAAACGCCAATTTTTGTTGGACTAAAGGCCGTTAAAAGCTATTTTGAATCAATAATTCAACAAGTCCAAATATTATAGTGCTAAGTCTTCTACTTGGCTGATGTATTTCAGTAGTATATAGAATTTGTATTATTAAAAAAAAACTTCTTATAATAATAATAATAATAAGAATAATAATAATAGTAATAATAATAATAATAATAATAAAAACAACAATAATAATAATAATAATAGAAGTTGTGCGCGACAGGGCCTGCTACTGTGTTTTAGTTTGCTCTTCAATTTAAAAATCTGAATATGAAAAATATGAATTCTAAATGTCAGAAGTGTCTTAAGGTCATTCCCGACGAATGTTTTCTTTCCTGTGATTTGTGTAGCAATAAGTTACATTTGGAAATATGCATTAACCAAAAAAGACTTAAAAACAAGAAAATCTTGTCAATGAAAGTGGCAAACGGTGTTCGGTTAAGGCTGGAAACAAGCTGTCTCTTAGGGTGTCTTCCACACAACAAGATCGGAGTGCAAAAAACTCTCTTTCTCCGGCCCAGCCATGTCTCACACCTACGCTAGCAAAACCAAGATACTCCAACAAAATCATTTTGACTTCTCTTTCTGCCCCACCCTGTAATTGAAATCTTCGACCATCATAGTAACAGATCCAACGAGGTACAAAGTCCAATAACAACTGATGCTGGTGTTTCTCTTGATGTAGTTGATGACCCAAAAGAAAGCAAGGAAAATGAAAATGAAGAAAACGATAATGTTGCGGTTGGAAATGTTGCCGTCAAAAATATAAGGGATGCTAGTGGTGATGTCGCTGCTCTAGCTGCAAATGATATTGATGTTGCCGTTGAGTGTGTTATTCGGGATGCTGTCGCAGATGCCAAAACTCAAAATATTTTTTTTGGAAATTCTAACCTGAATGAGGTGTTAGGAAATGATTCAATGCTGTTTTATTGCTCCCATCTGTTCCTAGACTACGATTCATTCACGTCTCACGGCTTATGAAAACAGTGACCGATGATGATCTAAGAAATTTTGATGCACAAAAACTTAAATTGCCAGAAACAATGATAGTTTGTTCTAAGCTTGTAAAAAAAGATGCCGATGATACATTGATCCACTTTATTAATTTAAAAATTGGATTTGCCCTCAGTTTTTTTAATGATGTTCTACAAAAACATTTTGGCTAGTAGGGGTTCAAGTCAAAGCATTTATAACTCGTCCAAAAAACGAATCGGACCCATATCTGAGAGCAGTGGATATATAGGTAGATTCATTTCTATACGTGACGTTTGTTTCTCTATGTATTATCATAATTCTGAAGGTATGATAACAAAGTATCATGAATTTTCTATTGCTGCTGCTGACTGTTCATATGATGCTATTGCTCTAACCGAAATATGGTTAAACAAGAACTTTTTAACCAGTGAATATTTGAATAATCGTTATTGTGAACCAACCGGACTAGTAATTCATGTTTACTTTTTTTTCTTACATACCACCCTTATCACATTTTGAAATTTATGAAGCTCATGTTAAAAATATATCAACTATTTTCGATACTACCGATGAAAATTCTTATTTTGTTGCGGTCGTAGATTTTAATCTGCCAAATGTTAAATGGTTGGCTTCAAATGAAGAAAAGAATGTTACCTTGTAATGTTACCAAAGATTTTGAACTTAGTTTAATTGATAGCTAAATATGTATCAAATTAATGGTATTTTGAATTCTATTGATCGTATTTTGGATTTGGTTTTTTGTCGATAGTGGTCTAGAAGCTTATTTAAATGAAGCAAGTCTTAAAATACTAGAAAATAGCTAATGTAACCTCAAAAATGTAGGTAAAAGAAAAGAAGAACCACACTGTGTACTGACGTTTTCTAGAATGACTTTAATTTCCCATCTAAATATGACAATTCTTATATGAGGTTAATTCACAATATATATATGGAAGTTTATAGTACAATTCACAATAGATATTCATATACTAATAATTCATAAATATGTAACAGTCTTCCCCACTACATAAGGCTTTGATAACGAATTACTGGACGACGCACTCGTTCTGATCTCCTTATCTCGGTTGTTTGTTCTTGTCTCCCTTCACCTCTGTTGTTTGCAGCAGCATCACAATCAGATTTCTCTACGGTGCTTTTCGTTTCTCCTCCAACATCTACCATTTTCTTTACGTTTGTCAAGCTTTCATTCATTGTTTCTAAGTTGTTCTCTTTACCTAGTTCTTTTTGAATCGCCGTCGCCGTCATTGCTGGTTATTGCTCTAAGGAAACAGATAAAGGTTTATAAGTGTTATTACCTTCGACCAGTGTGGAACGAATCTGGTCAATGTGCCTCCGGTAACAAGTTCCGTCAACGTCCACTAAATAGTGCAGAAGTCCCTCACGTTTAAATATCTTCCCAAACTTCCATTTAATCTCCTTGTTCTGGTAGTAGCGCACTTGAACCAGATCTCCAACTGTAAAACTTCGCTTGCATTCGAAACTCCTTTCCATCTCCACCTCGTGTGGTGCTGCTGACTTCAGCAAATCAAGTCTCGTTCGGAAATTAAATTTCAACATAGATTCGGCTGGACTCTTCCCCGTTGTTGTCGATGGAGTTTTTCGGTACTGTAAAAGTAGTCGGTGTAATTTCGTGTGCAAATCTCCAGGGTCATTAACCGATGATCGCAGGCCATCCTTCAAAATTCGCACAAAACGTTCGGCTTGTCCATTCGTGGCGGGATGTGCGGGAGAAGAAAGTTTGTGCTTAATACCATTTGATATCAAGAAATCGTTAAACTCTTTAGATGTGAAGTTTGTGCCGTTATCTGACACAAGTGTACTCGGTAAACCAAACCTTGCGAAAACTTCCCTCAGTGCGCGAATTGTGAAAGAGCTAGTTATTCGCTTCATTGGAAAAACTTCCAACCATTTCGTCTTCGCATCAACGATAACCAAGAAAAAGTGTTCCATGAACGGTCCAGCAAAATCGATATGTATGCGCTGCCAAGGTTGGTCAGGAATATCCCAAGGATGATTAGTAGCTTTGCTTGGTTCAGTAAGTACTTTCGCACAATCACGACAGCTTTTTACCATCTCCTCAATATCGCGATCTATATCCGGCCAGTAGCAATAACTTCTTGCCATAGCTTTCATTTTAGTGATCCCAATATGAGCTGTGTGCAGTTCCTGTAACACCTTCAGACGCAGTGTTAATGGAATCAGAATATCTTGCAGCATAAGATCACTTCCCATACCACTATATGGCGAGTTCTTGAGGGAACCCCCTGTTTGTAGTTGGATGAACAGTAAAGACAGTTCTTTATCCCTTTTCATTTCTTTTAAAATTTCTGTTTTCGTTACGGGTAAAACATCTTCCCAAAACTGATAAACTTCTTTTGTTTGGTGTTCTGAAATTTGATTTTCTATCGGAAACCTGGAAAGATATGAAGTGATTGAAAAAAAAAATTCCTTTATTGACTACAGCAAAAAAATTTTTTAAATTGAAAATAGAAATAAAAACACCAACGAATTTATTTAAAAAACAATTTTAATTGTATGCATTTCGAGCCGACATGCAGCCCATCATCAGCAAATTTCAATCGTTACTAACACAAAACTTATCAAAACAAAAATTAAACAATACAAACAAACTTTGAAATTTACGTTAACATTTTAACAAATATACATGAAATCATGCTAATGAAAATAATGGAGAGTCTATATTCCCATTGTCTGTGTTCATCACATTTGTTGATTTAAATTTTAGAAGAGACTCAAATGCATCTAGTTTTCTTTGGTTGTGTACATTTTTAAGCAACCGAACACTCTCTTCAAACGGTCCGATGCTGTGCGGTGGTTCATTTTTGTCACACGAAGAAAAGACATGAGCAGCGACTGATGAGCGATTTAGTTGTTTATTTTTTATACAACTCATATGTTCTTTGAATCTCGTCTTGATGTTCCGTTTCGTCTGCCCTATATATTTTTGGTTGCAGTCTTTACAGCTGATTTCGTATATGCCACTTTTAGCACTTGTTGGTGTGATGTCTTTCGTTGAGCCGAGAATATTCCTTAGTTTTCCATTGTTGTTGTAAACCAAGCTTATGTTTTCCTTTTCGGGTGTTTTTCGTAATTGGTTGGTTATTGTTGGAAAATACGAAAATGATACACGTGATTTTGTTGTTGTCTCATTTTGGGTGAAAAGTGTAGATATGTTGTTTTTTCTAACTTTGTTTGATTGTTTTTTGACAATTTTCTCTACAACTGACTTATCAAAACCATTTATGTCTGCCAAGCGAACTATGAAATCAAACTCTTTTTTGAAATTTGTAACTGAAAGTGGAAGTTTACATAATCGGTATGCCATTGAATGGAATGCTGCAATTTTATGTTGATAAGAACAAAAAAATAGAATTTGAAGTCTTCAGAAAAAACACAGCAACAGATCGGTATATCACCAAAGACTCGTTTTGTTCTTATCAACATAAAATTGCAGCATTCCATTCAATGGCATACCGATTATGTAAACTTCCACTTTCAGTTACAAATTTCAAAAAAGAGTTTGATTTCATAGTTCGCTTGGCAGACATAAATGGTTTTGATAAGTCAGTTGTAGAGAAAATTGTCAAAAAAAAAACAATCAAACAAAGTTAGAAAAAACAACATATCTACACTTTTCACCCAAAATGAGACAACAACAAAATCACGTGTATCATTTTCGTATATTCCAACAATAACCAACCAATTACGAAAAACACTCGAAAAGGAAAACATAAGCTCTGTTTACAACAACAATGGAAAACTAAGGAATATTCTCGGCTCAACGAAAGACATCACACCAACAAGTGCTAAAAGTGGCATATACGAAATCAGCTGTAAAGACTGCAACAAAAAATATATAGGGCATACGAAACGGAACATCAAGACGAGATTCAAAGAACATATGAGTTGTATAAAAAATAAACAACTAAATCGCTCATCAGTCGCTGCTCATGTCTTTTCTTCGTGTGACAAAAATGAACCACCGCACAGCATCGGACCGTTTGAAGAGAGTGTTCGGTTGCTTAAAAATGTACACAACCAAAGAAAACTAGATGCATTTGAGTCTCTTCTAATATTTAAATCAACAAATGTGATGAACACAGACAATGGGAATATAGACTCTCCATTATTTTCATTAGCATGATTTCATGTATATTTGTTAAAATGTTAACGTAAATTTCAAAGTTTGTTTGTATTGTTTAATTTTTGTTTTGATAAGTTTTGTGTTAGTAACGATTGAAATTTGCTGATGATGGGCTGCATGTCGGCTCGAAATGCATACAATTAAAATTGTTTTTTAAATAAATTCGTTGGTGTTTTTATTTCTATTTTCAATTTTTAAAATTTTTTTGCTGTAGTCAATAAAGGAATTTTTTTTTCAATCAGTTCATAAACTTAGACTACAATATCTGTTAAATACTCTTAAGTGATAAATTTGAAAGTTCAATTATTAAACCTGGAAAGATAATCAGCGTTAGTGTGCTCTTTAGTATTTTTGTATCGAATATTGTATTTGAATCCCCTTAAAAATAGTGCGTAATGTAGTAAACGCTGAGCTGTAAGAAGTGGTAAATTTTTCTCGGGGCTGAATATTGAAGTCAAAGGTTTGTTGTCTGTAATGAGGGTGAAATCTCTCCCATAGCAATAATCGAAGAATTTGTGTAATCCCCAAAAGATGGCAATTGCTTCTTTATCTAGTTGACTGTAATTCGTTTCGGCTTTTGATAGACTCCTCGAAGCAAAAGCGATAGGTTTTTCACCTTGGTCCGTTGAGTGCGATAGTATTGCCGAAAGTCCAACTGGTGAAGCATCAGTGGCAAGTATGAGTGGCAAATTTTCGTCAAATGGAACGAGAACATTCTCACTCATGATCTCTTTTTTTCAAACTTCGAACGCATGCTGGCAATCCGGAAGCCATTCAAATCGTTGGTCTTTTCTTAGAAGCTTGTATAATGGATGTAATTTGGTAGACAAGTCCGGAATGAATTTGTGGTAGTAATTAACCATGCCAAGAAACTGCCGTAGCTGAGAAGAATCTTTCGGAGGCTTTATCTCAGATATAGCCTGTACCTTATCGGGTGTTTTTTGTAGGCCATTCTTGTCTATTTTATGTCCCAAATAAATGACAACAACAACAACAACAACAACAACAACAACAACAGCAACAACAACAACAACAACAACAACAACAACAACAACAACGACAACAACAACAACAACAACAACAACAACAACAACAACAACAACCACAACAACAACAACAACAACAACAACAGAAACATGAACAACAAGAACAACAGCAACAACAGCAACAACAATAATAACAACAACAACAACGACGACGACAACAACAACGACGACAACAACAACAACTACTACTACTACAACAACAACAACAACAACAACAACAACAACAACAACAACAACAACAACAACAACAACAACAATAACAACAACAACAACAACAACAACAACAACAACAACAACAACAACAATAACACCAACAACAACAACAACATAAACAACAACAACAACAACGCCAGCAACAACAACAACTACAACAACAGCATCAACCCCAACAACAAAAACAACAACAAAAACAACAACAACAACAACAAAAACAACAACAACAACAAAAACAACAACAACAACGACACCACCAACAACAACAACTACAACAATAACAACGACAATGATAACAACATCACTAACAATAACACCAACAACAGCAACAACAACAACAACAACAACAACAACAACAACAACAACAACAACAACAACAACAACAACAACAACAACAACAACAACAACAACAACAACAACAGTAATAATAATAATCATAATAATAATAATAAATATATGGAGTTGGATATAGTTCACACTAGATGTTCTTCACGAAATCTATGTAAGATGAACTGAACTTGGCAAAAATTGCGTATTGACAAAGGTCCTCACTAGTCAACTGATGAGTCCATGTGAGATCGCCGGGACGAAACGCCAATTTTTGTTGGACTAAAGGCCGTTAAAAGCTATTTTCAATCAATAATTCAACAAGTCCAAATATTATAGTGCTAAGTCTTCTACTTGGCTGATGTATTTCAGTAGTATATAGAATTTGTATTATTAAAAAAAACTTCTTATATAAATAATGCCAGGCCATGTGCAAAAAACAAAAATTTTCAATTTAATGATTAGGAATTCTAGTCTTATTGGATATAGTTCACACTAGATGTTCTTCACGAAATCTATGTAAGATGAACTGAACTTGGCAAAAATTGCGTATTGACAAAGGTCCTCACTAGTCAACTGATGAGTCCATGTGAGATCGCCGGGACGAAACGCCAATTTTTGTTGGACTAAAGGCCGTTAAAAGCTATTTTGAATCAATAATTCAACAAGTCCAAATATTATAGTGCTAAGTCTTCTACTTGGTTGATGTATTTCAGTAGTATATAGAATTTGTATTATTAAAAAAACTTCTTATATAAATAATGCCAGGCCATGGGCAAAAAACAAAAATTTTCAATTTAATGATTAGGAAATCTAGTCTTGTTGGATATAGTTCACACTAGATGTTCTTCACGAAATCTATGTAAGATGAACTGAATTTGGCAAAAATTGCGTAGTGACAAAGGTCCTCACTAGTCAACTGATGAGTCCATATGAGATCGCCGGGACGAAACGCCAATTTTTGTTGGACTAAAGGCCGTTAAAAGCTATTTTGAATCAATAATTCAACAAGTCCAAATATTATAGTGCTAAGTCTTCTACTTGGCTGATGTATTTCAGTAGTATATAGAATTTGTATTATTAAAAAAAACTTCTTATATAAATAATGCCAGGCCATGGGCAAAAAACAAAAATTTTCAATTTAATGATTAGGAATTCTAGTCTTGTTGGATATAATTCACACTAGATGTTCTTCACGAAATATATGTAAGATGAACTGAACTTGGCAAAAATTGCGTATTGACAAAGGTCCTCACTAGTCAACTGATGAGTCCATGTGAGATCGCCGGGACGAAACGCCAATTTTTATTGGACTAAAGGCCGTTAAAAGCTATTTTGAATCAATAATTCAACAAGTCCAAATATTATAGTGCTAAGTCTTCTACTTGGCTGATGTATTTCAGTAGTATATAGAATTTGTATTATTAAAAAAAACTTCTTATATAAATAATGCCAGGCCATGGGCAAAAAACAAAAATTTTCTATTTAATGATTAGGAATTCTAGTCTTGTTGGATATAGTTCACACTAGATGTTCTTCACGAAATCTATGTAAGATGAACTGAGCTTGGCAAAAATTGCGTATTGACAAAGGTCCTCACTAGTCAACTGATGAGTCCATGTGAGATCGCCGGGACGAAACGCCAATTTTTGTTGGACTAAAGGCCGTTAAAAGCTATTTTGAATGAATAATTCAACAAGTCCAAATATTATAGTGCTAAGTCTTCTACTTGGCTGATGTATTTCAGTAGTATATAGAATTTGTATTATTAAAAAAAACTTCTTATATAAATAATGCCAGGCCATGGGCAAAAAACAAAAATTTTCAATTTAATGATTAGGAATTCTAGTCTTGTTGGATATAGTTCACACTAGATGTTCTTCACGAAATCTATGTAAGATGAACTGAACTTGGCAAAAATTGCGTATTGACAAAGGTCCTCACTAGTCAACTGATAAGTCCATGTGAGATCGCCGGGACGAAACGCCAATTTTTGTTGGACTAAAGGCCGTTAAAAGCTATTTTGAATCAATAATTCAACAAGTCCAAATATTATAGTGCTAAGTCTTCTACTTGGCTGATGTATTTCAGTAGTATATAGAATTTGTATTATTAAAAAAAAACTTCTTATAATAATAATAATAATAATAATAAGAATAATAATAATAGTAATAATAATAATAATAATAATAAAAACAACAATAATAATAATAATAATAAAAGTTGTGCGCGACAGGGCCTGCTACTGTGTTTTAGTTTGCTCTTCAATTTAAAAATCTGAATATGAAAAATATGAATTCTAAATGTCAGAAGTGTCTTAAGGTCATTCCCGACGAATGTTTTCTTTCCTGTGATTTGTGTAGCAATAAGTTACATTTGGAAATATGCATTAACCAAAAAAGACTTAAAAACAAGAAAATCTTGTCAATGAAAGTGGCAAACGGTGTTCGGTTAAGGCTGGTAACAAGCTGTCTCTTAGGGTGTCTTCCACACAACAAGATCGGAGTGCAAAAAACTCTCTTTCTCCGGCCCAGCCATGTCTCACACCTACGCTAGCAAAACCAAGATACTCCAACAAAATCATTTTGACTTCTCTTTCTGCCCCACCCTGTAATTGAAATCTTCGACCATCATAGTAACAGATCCAACGAGGTACAAAGTCCAATAACAACTGATGCTGGTGTTTCTCTTGATGTAGTTGATGACCCAAAAGAAAGCAAGGAAAATGAAAATGAAGAAAACGATAATGTTGCGGTTGGAAATGTTGCCGTCAAAAATATAAGGGATGCTAGTGGTGATGTCGCTGCTCTAGCTGCAAATGATATTGATGTTGCCGTTGAGTGTGTTATTCGGGATGCTGTCGCAGATGCCAAAACTCAAAATATTTTTTTTGGAAATTCTAACCTGAATGAGGTGTTAGGAAATGATTCAATGCTGTTTTATTGCTCCCATCTGTTCCTAGACTACGATTCATTCACGTCTCACGGCTTATGAAAACAGTGACCGATGATGATCTAAGAAATTTTGATGCACAAAAACTTAAATTGCCAGAAACAATGATAGTTTGTTCTAAGCTTGTAAAAAAAGATGCCGATGATTCATTGATCCACTTTATTAATTTAAAAATTGGATTTGCCCTCAGTTTTTTTAATGATGTTCTACAAAAATCATTTTGGCTAGTAGGGGTTCAAGTCAAAGCATTTATAACTCGTCCAAAAAATGAGTCGGACCCATATCTGAGAGCAGTGGATATATAGGTAGATTCATTTCTATACGTGACGTTTGTTTCTCTATGTATTATCATAATTCTGAAGGTATGATAACAAAGTATCATGAATTTTCTATTGCTGCTGCTGACTGTTCATATGATGCTATTGCTCTAACCGAAATATGGTTAAACAAGAACTTTTTAACCAGTGAATATTTGAATAATCGTTATTGTGAACCAACCGGACTAGTAATTCATGTTTACTTTTTTTTCTTATATACCACCCTTATCACATTTTGAAATTTATGAAGCTCATGTTAAAAATATATCAACTATTTTCGATACTACCGATGAAAATTCTTATTTTGTTGCGGTCGTAGATTTTAATCTGCCAAATGTTAAATGGTTGTCTTCAAATGAAGAAAAGAATGTTACCTTGTAATGTTACCAAAGATTTTGAACTTAGTTTAATTGATAGCTAAATATGTATCAAATTAATGGTATTTTGAATTCTATTGATCGTATTTTGGATTTGGTTTTTTGTCGATAGTGGTCTAGAAGCTTATTTAAATGAAGCAAGTCTTAAAATACTAGAAAATAGCTAATGTAACCTCAAAAATGTAGGTAAAAGAAAAGAAGAACCACACTGTGTACTGACGTTTTCTAGAATGACTTTAATTTCCCATCTAAATATGACAATTCTTATATGAGGTTAATTCACAATATATATATGGAAGTTTATAGTACAATTCACAATAGATATTCATATACTAATAATTCATAAATATGTAACAGTCTTCCCCACTACATAAGGCTTTGATAACGAATTACTGGACGACGCACTCGTTCTGATCTCCTTATCTCGGTTGTTTGTTCTTGTCTCCCTTCACCTCTGTTGTTTGCAGCAGCATCACAATCAGATTTCTCTACGGTGCTTTTCGTTTCTCCTCCAACATCTACCATTTTCTTTACGTTTGTCAAGCTTTCATTCATTGTTTCTAAGTTGTTCTCTTTACCTAGTTCTTTTTGAATCGCCGTCGCCGTCATTGCTGGTTGTTGCTCTAAGGAAACAGATAAAGGTTTATAAGTGTTATTACCTTCGACCAGTGTGGAACGAATCTGGTCAATGTGCCTCCGGTAACAAGTTCCGTCAACGTCCACTAAATAGTGCAGAAGTCCCTCACGTTTAAATATCTTCCCAAACTTGCATTTAATCTCCTTGTTCTGGTAGTAGCGCACTTGAACCAGATCTCCAACTGTAAAACTTCGCTTGCATTCGAAACTCCTTTCCATCTCCACCTCGTGTGGTGCTGCTGACTTCAGCAAATCAAGTCTCGTTCGGAAATTAAATTTCAACATAGATTCGGCTGGACTCTTCCCCGTTGTTGTCGATGGAGTTTTTCGGTACTGTAAAAGTAGTCGGTGTAATTTCGTGTGCAAATCTCCAGGGTCATTAACCGATGATCGCAGGCCATCCTTCAAAATTCGCACAAAACGTTCGGCTTGTCCATTCGTGGCGGGATGTGCGGGAGAAGAAAGTTTGTGCTTAATACCATTTGATATCAAGAAATCGTTAAACTCTTTAGATGTGAAGTTTGTGCCGTTATCTGACACAAGTGTACTCGGTAAACCAAACCTTGCGAAAACTTCCCTCAGTGCGAGAATTGTGAAAGAGCTAGTTATTCGCTTCATTGGAAAAACTTCCAACCATTTCGTCTTCGCATCAACGATAACCAAGAAAAATTGTTCCATGAACGGTCCAGCAAAATCGATATGTATGCGCTGCCAAGGTTGGTCAGGAATATCCCAAGGATGATTAGTAGCTTTGCTTGGTTCAGTAAGTACTTTCGCACAATCACGACAGCTTTTTACCATCTCCTCAATATCGCGATCTATACCCGGCCAGTAGCAATAACTTCTTGCCATAGCTTTCATTTTAGTGATCCCAATATGAGCTGTGTGCAGTTCCTGTAACACCTTCAGACGCAGTGTTAATGGAATCAGAATTCTTATTCCTCTGAAAATGCACCCATCTTGCAGCATAAGATCACTTCCCATACCACTATATGGCGAGTTCTTGAGGGAACCCCCTGTTTGTAGTTGGATGAACAGTAAAGACAGTTCTTTATCCCTTTTCATTTCTTTTAAAATTTCTGTTTTCGTTACGGGTAAAACATCTTCCCAAAACTGATAAACTTCTTTTGTTTGGTGTTCTGAAATTTGATTTTCTATCGGAAACCTGGAAAGATATGAAGTGATTGAAAAAAAAATTCCTTTATTGACTATAGCAAAAAAATTTTAAAAATTGAAAATAGAAATAAAAACACCAACGAATTTATTTAAAAAACAATTTTAATTGTATGCATTTCGAGCCGACATGCAGCCCATCATCAGCAAATTTCAATCGTTACTAACACAAAACTTATCAAAACAAAAATTAAACAATACAAACAAACTTTGAAATTTTCGTTAACATTTTAACAAATATACATGAAATCAAGCTAATGAAAATAATGGAGAGTCTATATTCCCATTGTCTGTGTTCATCACATTTGTTGATTTAAATATTAGAAGAGACTCAAATGCATCTAGTTTTCTTTGGTTGTGTACATTTTTAAGCAACCGAACACTCTCTTCAAACGGTCCGATGCTGTGCGGTGGTTCATTTTTGTCACACGAAGAAAAGACATGAGCAGCGACTGATGAGCGATTTAGTTGTTTATTTTTTATACAACTCATATGTTCTTTGAATCTCGTCTTGATGTTCCGTTTCGTCTGCCCTATATATTTTTTGTTGCAGTCTTTACAGCTGATTTCGTATATGCCACTTTTAGCACTTGTTGGTGTGATGTCTTTCGTTGAGCCGAGAATATTCCTTAGTTTTCCATTGTTGTTGTAAACCAAGCTTATGTTTTCCTTTTCGAGTGTTTTTCGTAATTGGTTGGTTATTGTTGGAATATACGAAAATGATACACGTGATTTTGTTGTTGTCTCATTTTGGGTGAAAAGTGTAGATATGTTGTTTTTTCTAACTTTGTTTGATTGTTTTTTGACAATTTTCTCTACAACTGACTTATCAAAACCATTTATGTCTGCCAAGCGAACTATGAAATCAAACTCTTTTTTGAAATTTGTAACTGAAAGTGGAAGTTTATATAATCGGTATGCCATTGAATGGAATGCTGCAATTTTATGTTGATAAGAACAAAAAAATAGAATTTGAAGTCTTCAGAAAAAACACAGCAACAGATCGGTATATCACCAAAGACTCGTTTTGTTCTTATCAACATAAAATTGCAGCATTCCATTCAATGGCATACCGATTATGTAAACTTTCAGTTACACATTTCAAAAAAGAGTTTGATTTCATAGTTCGCTTGGCAGACATAAATGGTTTTGATAAGTCAGTTGTAGAGAAAATTGTCAAAAAAAAAAACAATCAAACAAAGTTAGAAAAAACAACATATCTACACTTTTCACCCAAAATGAGACAACAACAAAATCACGTGTATCATTTTCGTATATTCCAACAATAACCAACCAATTACGAAAAACACTCGAAAAGGAAAACATAAGCTTGGTTTACAACAACAATGGAAAACTAAGGAATATTCTCGGCTCAACGAAAGACATCACACCAACAAGTGCTAAAAGTGGCATATACGAAATCAGCTGTAAAGACTGCAACAAAAAATATATAGGGCAGACGAAACGGAACATCAAGACGAGATTCAAAGAACATATGAGTTGTATAAAAAATAAACAACTAAATCGCTCATCAGTCGCTGCTCATGTCTTTTCTTCGTGTGACAAAAATGAACCACCGCACAGCATCGGACCGTTTGAAGAGAGTGTTCGGTTGCTTAAAAATGTACACAACCAAAGAAAACTAGATGCATTTGAGTCTCTTCTAATATTTAAATCAACAAATGTGATGAACACAGACAATGGGAATATAGACTCTCCATTATTTTCATTAGCATGATTTCATGTATATTTGTTAAAATGTTAACGAAAATTTCAAAGTTTGTTTGTATTGTTTAATTTTTGTTTTGATAAGTTTTGTGTTAGTAACGATTGAAATTTGCTGATGATGGGCTGCATGTCGGCTCGAAATGCATACAATTAAAATTGTTTTTTAAATAAATTCGTTGGTGTTTTTATTTCTATTTTCAATTTTTAAAATTTTTTTGCTGTAGTCAATAAAGGAATTTTTTTTTCAATCACTTCATAAACTTAGACTACAATATCGGTTAAATACTCTTAAGTGATAAATTTGAAAGTTCAATTATTAAACCTGGAAAAATAATCAGCGTTAGTGTGCTCTTTAGTATTTTTGTATCGAATATTGTATTTGAATCCCCTTAAAAATAGTGCGTAATGTAGTAAACGCTGAGCTGTAAGAAGTGGTAAATTTTTCTCGGGGCTGAATATTGAAGTCAAAGGTTTGTTGTCTGTAATGAGGGTGAAATCTCTCCCATAGCAATAATCGAAGAATTTGTGTAATCCCCAAAAGATGGCAATTGCTTCTTTATCTAGTTGACTGTAATTCGTTTCGGCTTTTGATAGACTCCTCGAAGCAAAAGCGATAGGTTTTTCACCTTGGTCCGTTGAGTGCGATA
>OU343160.1:200670523-200698023 GCA_910595825.1 Philhelius pedissequus | reverse complement strand
AGATCGCCGGGACGAAACGCCAATTTTTGTTGGACTAAAGGCCGTTAAAAGCTATTTTGAATGAATAATTCAACAAGTCCAAATATTATAGTGCTAAGTCTTCTACTTGGCTGATGTATTTCAGTAGTATATAGAATTTGTATTATTAAAAAAAACTTCTTATATAAATAATGCCAGGCCATGGGCTAAAAACAAAAATTTTCAATTTAATGATTAGGAATTCTAGTCTTGTTGGATATAGTTCACACTAGATGTTCTTCACGAAATATATGTAAGATGAACTGAACTTGGCAAAAATTGCGTATTGACAAAGGTCCTCACTAGTCAACTGATGAGTCCATGTGAGATCGCCGGGACGAAACGCCAATTTTTGTTGGACTAAAGGCCGTTAAAAGCTATTTTGAATCAATAATTCAACAAGTCCAAATATTATAGTGCTAAGTCTTCTACTTGGCTGATGTATTTCAGTAGTATATAGAATTTGTATTATTAAAAAAAAACTTCTTATAATAATAATAATAATAAGAATAATAATAATAGTAATAATAATAATAATAATAATAAAAACAACAATAATAATAATAATAATAAAAGTTGTGCGCGACAGGGCCTGCTACTGTGTTTTAGTTTGCTCTTCAATTTAAAAATCTCAATATGAAAAATATGAATTCTAAATGTCAGAAGTGTCTTAAGGTCATTCCCGACGAATGTTTTCTTTCCTGTGATTTGTGTAGCAATAAGTTACATTTGGAAATATGCATTAACCAAAAAAGACTTAAATACAAGAAAATCTTGTCAATGAAAGTGGCAAACGGTGTTCGGTTAAGGCTGGAAACAAGCTGTCTCTTAGGGTGTCTTCCACACAACAAGATCGGAGTGCAAAAAACTCTCTTTCTCCGGCCCAGCCATGTCTCACACCTACGCTAGCAAAACCAAAATACTCCAACAAAATCATTTTGACTTCTCTTTCTGCCCCACCCTGTAATTGAAATCTTCGACCATCATAGTAACAGATCCAACGAGGTACAAAGTCCAATAACAACTGATACTGGTGTTTCTCTTGATGTAGTTGATGACCCAAAAGAAAGCAAGGAAAATGAAAATGAAGAAAACGATAATGTTGCGGTTGGAAATGTTGCCGTCAAAAATATAAGGGATGCTAGTGGTGATGTCGCTGCTCTAGCTGCAAATGATATTGATGTTGCCGTTGAGTGTGTTATTCGGGATGCTGTCGCAGATGCCAAAACTCAAAATATTTTTTTTGGAAATTCTAACCTGAATGAGGTGTTAGGAAATGATTCAATGCTGTTTTATTGCTCCCATCTGTTCCTAGACTACGATTCATTCACGTCTCACGGCTTATAAAAACAGTGACCGATGATGATCTAAGAAATTTCGATGCACAAAAACTTAAATTGCCAGAAACAATGATAGTTTGTTCTAAGCTTGTAAAAAAAGATGCCGATGATTCATTGATCCACTTTATTAATTTAAAAATTGGATTTGCCCTCAGTTTTTTTAATGATGTTCTACAAAAATCATTTTGGCTAGAAGGGGTTCAAGTCAAAGCATTTATAACTCGTCCAAAAAACGAGTCGGACCCATATCTGAGAGCAGTGGATATATAGGTAGATTCATTTCTATACGTGACGTTTGTTTCTCTATGTATTATCATAATTCTGAAGGTATGATAACAAAGTATCATGAATTTTCTATTGCTGCTGCTGACTGTTCATATGATGCTATTGCTCTAACCGAAATATGGTTAAACAAGAACTTTTTAACCAGTGAATATTTGAATAATCGTTATTGTGAACCAACCGGACTAGTAATTCATGTTTACTTTTTTTTCTTACATACCACCCTTATCACATTTTGAAATTTATGAAGCTCATGTTAAAAATATATCAACTATTTTCGATACTACCGATGAAAATTCTTATTTTGTTGCGGTCGTAGATTTTAATCTGCCAAATGTTAAATGGTTGTCTTCAAATGAAGAAAAGAATGTTACCTTGTAATGTTACCAAAGATTTTGAACTTAGTTTAATTGATAGCTAAATATGTATCAAATTAATGGTATTTTGAATTCTATTGATCGTATTTTGGATTTGGTTTTTTGTCGATAGTGGTCTAGAAGCTTATTTAAATGAAGCAAGTCTTAAAATACTAGAAAATAGCTAATGTAACCTCAAAAATGTAGGTAAAAGAAAAGAAGAACCACACTGTGTACTGACGTTTTCTAGAATGACTTTAATTTCCCATCTAAATATGACAATTCTTATATGAGGTTAATTCACAATATATATATGGAAGTTTATAGTACAATTCACAATAGATATTCATATACTAATAATTCATAAATATGTAACAGTCTTCCCCACTACATAAGGCTTTGATAACGAATCACTGGACGACGCACTCGTTCTGATCTCCTTATCTCGGTTGTTTGTTCTTGTCTCCCTTCACCTCTGTTGTTTGCAGCAGCATCACAATCAGATTTCTCTACGGTGCTTTTCGTTTCTCCTCCAACATCTACCCCTTTCTTTACGTTTGTCAAGCTTTCATTTATTGTTTCTAAGTTGTTCTCTTTACCTAGTTCTTTTTGAATCGCCGTCGCCGTCATTGCTGGTTGTTGCTCTAAGGAAACAGATAAAGGTTTATAAGTGTTATTACCTTCGACCAGTGTGGAACGAATCTGGTCAATGTGCCTCCGGTAACAAGTTCCGTCAACGTCCACTAAATAGTGCAGAAGTCCCTCACGTTTAAATATCTTCCCAAACTTCCATTTAATCTCCTTGTTCTGGTAGTAGCGCACTTGAACCAGATCTCCAACTGTAAAACTTCGCTTGCATTCGAAACTCCTTTCCATCTCCACCTCATGTGGTGCTGCTGACTTCAGCAAATCAAGTCTCGTTCGGAAATTAAATTTCAACATAGATTCGGCTGGACTCTTCCCCGTTGTTGTCGATGGAGTTTTTCGGTACTGTAAAAGTAGTTGGTGTAATTTCGTGTGCAAATCTCCAGGGTCATTAACCGATGATCGCAGGCCATCCTTCAAAATTCGCACAAAACGTTCGGCTTGTCCATTCGTGGCGGGATGTGCGGGAGAAGAAAGTTTGTGCTTAATACCATTTGATATCAAGAAATCGTTAAACTCTTTAGATGTGAAGTTTGTGCCGTTATCTGACACAAGTGTACTCGGTAAACCAAACCTTGCGAAAACTTCCCTCAGTGCGCGAATTGTGAAAGAGCTAGTTATTCGCTTCATTGGAAAAACTTCCAACCATTTCGTCTTCGCATCAACGATAACCAAGAAAAAGTGTTCCATGAACGGTCCAGCAAAATCGATATGTATGCGCTGCCAAGGTTGGTCAGGAATATCCCAAGGATGATTAGTAGCTTTGCTTGGTTCAGTAAGTACTTTCGCACAATCACGACAGCTTTTTACCATCTCCTCAATATCGCGATCTATACCCGGCCAGTAGCAATAACTTCTTGCCATAGCTTTCATTTTAGTGATCCCAATATGAGCTGTGTGCAGTTCCTGTAACACATTCAGACGCAGTGTTAATGGAATCAGAATTCTTATTCCTCTGAAAATGCACCCATCTTGCAGCATAAGATCACTTCCCATACCACTATATGGCGAGTTCTTGAGGGAACCCCCTGTTTGTAGTTGGATGAATAGTAAAGACAGTTCTTTATACCTTTTCATTTCTTTTAAAATTTCTGTTTTCGTTACGGGTAAAACATCTTCCCAAAACTGATAAACTTCTTTTGTTTGGTGTTCTGAAATTTGATTTTCTATCGGAAACCTGGAAAGATATGAAGTGATTGAAAAAAAAATTCCTTTATTGACTACAGCAAAAAAATTTTTAAAATTGAAAATAGAAATAAAAACACCAACGAATTTATTTAAAAAACAATTTTAATTGTATGCATTTCGAGCCAACATGCAGCCCATCATCAGCAAATTTCAATCGTTACTAACACAAAACTTATCAAAACAAAACTTAAACAATACAAACAAACTTTGAAATTTACGTTAACATTTTAACAAATATACATGAAATCATGCTAATGAAAATAATGGAGAGTCTATATTCCCATTGTCTGTGTTCATCACATTTGTTGATTTAAATATTAGAAGAGACTCAAATGCATCTAGTTTTCTTTGGTTGTGTACATTTTTAAGCAACCGAACACTCTCTTCAAACGGTCCGATGCTGTGCGGTGGTTCATTTTTGTCACACGAAGAAAAGACATGAGCAGCGACTGATGAGCGATTTAGTTGTTTATTTTTTATACAACTCATATGTTCTTTGAATCTCGTCTTGATGTTCCGTTTCGTCTGCCCTATATATTTTTGGTTGCAGTCTTTACAGCTGATTTCGTATATGCCACTTTTAGCACTTGTTGGTGTGATGTCTTTCGTTGAGCCGAGAATATTCCTTAGTTTTCCATTGTTGTTGTAAACCAAGCTTATGTTTTCCTTTTCGAGTGTTTTTCGTAATTGGTTGGTTATTGTTGGAATATACGAAAATGATACACGTGATTTTGTTGTTGTCTCATTTTGGGTGAAAAGTGTAGATATGTTGTTTTTTCTAACTTTGTTTGATTGTTTTTTGACAATTTTCTCTACAACTGACTTATCAAAACCATTTATGCCTGCCAAGCGAACTATGAAATCAAACTCTTTTTTGAAATTTGTAACTGAAAGTGGAAGTTTACATAATCGGTATGCCATTGAATGGAATGCTGCAATTTTATGTTGATAAGAACAAAAAAATAGAATTTGAAGTCTTCAGAAAAAACACAGCAACAGATCGGTATATCACCACAGATTCGTTTTGTTCTTATCAACATAAAATTGCAGCATTCCATTCAATGGCATACCGATTATGTAAACTTCCACTTTCAGTTACAAATTTCAAAAAAGAGTTTGATTTCATAGTTCGCTTGGCAGACATAAATGGTTTTGATAAGTCAGTTGTAGAGAAAATTGTCAAAAAAAAAACAATCAAACAAAGTTAGAAAAAACAACATATCTACACTTTTCACCCAAAATGAGACAACAACAAAATCACGTGTATCATTTTCGTATATTCCAACAATAACCAACCAATTACGAAAAACACTCGAAAAGGAAAACATAAGCTTGGTTTACAACAACAATGGAAAACTAAGGAATATTCTCGGCTCAACGAAAGACATCACACCAACAAGTGCTAAAAGTGGCATATACGAAATCAGCTGTAAAGACTGCAACAAAAAATATATAGGGCAGACGAAACGGAACATCAAGACGAGATTCAAAGAACATATGAGTTGTATAAAAAATAAACAACTAAATCGCTCATCAGTCGCTGCTCATGTCTTTTCTTCGTGTGACAAAAATGAACCACCGCACAGCATCGGACCGTTTGAAGAGAGTGTTCGGTTGCTTAAAAATGTACACAACCAAAGAAAACTAGATGCATTTGAGTCTCTTCTAATATTTAAATCAACAAATGTGATGAACACAGACAATGGGAATATAGACTCTCCATTATTTTTATTAGCATGATTTCATGTATATTTGTTAAAATGTTAACGTAAATTTCAAAGTTTGTTTGTATTGTTTAATTTTTGTTTTGATAAGTTTTGTGTTAGTAACGATTGAAATTTGCTCGAAATGCATACAATTAAAATTGTTTTTTAAATAAATTCGTTGGTGTTTTTATTTCTATTTTCAATTTTTAAAATTTTTTTGCTGTAGTCAATAAAGGAATTTTTTTTTCAATCACTTCATAAACTTAGACTACAATATCGGTTAAATACTTTTAAGTGATAAATTTGAAAGTTCAATTATTAAACCTGGAAAGATAATCAGCGTTAGTGTGCTCTTTAGTATTTTTGTATCGAATATTGTATTTGAATCCCCTTAAAAATAGTGCGTAATGTAGTAAACGCTGAGCTGTAAGAAGTGGTAAATTTTTCTCGGGGCTGAATATTGAAGTCAAAGGTTTGTTGTCTGTAATGAGGGTGAAATCTCTCCCATAGCAATAATCGAAGAATTTGTGTAATCCCCAAAAGATGGCAATTGCTTCTTTATCTAGTTGACTGTAATTCGTTTCGGCTTTTGATAGACTCCTCGAAGCAAAAGCGATAGGTTTTTCACCTTGGTCCGTTGAGTGCGATACTATTGCCGAAAGTCAAACTGGTGAAGTATCAGTGGCAAGTATGAGTGGCAAATTTTCGTCAAATGGAACGAGAACATTCTCACTCATGATCTCGTTTTTTAAAACTTCGAACGCATGCTGGCAATCCGGAAGCCATTCAAATCGTTGGTCTTTTCTTAGAAGCTTGTATAATGGATGTAATTTGGTAGACAAGTCCGGAATGAATTTGTGGTAGTAATTAACCATGCCAAGAAACTGCCGTAGCTGAGAAGAATCTTTCGGAGGCTTTATCTCAGAAATAGCCTGTACCTTATCGGGTGTTTTTTGTAGGCCATTCTTGTCTATTTTATGTCCCAAATAAATGACACTTTTTTCAAATAGTCTGCACTTAGACTTATTCAAATGAAGATTGAACTTGTGTAGTTTTTCAAGTAGACAGTTGCATCTTTTAAGAGTCTCTTCTAAATTTCGTCCCATAACAATAATATCGTCGAAAAAACAAGCTGTTCCCTCGAGATCATTGATAATATGTTGATCCATAAAGCGTTGCCAAATGTTGGGTGCTGTTTTAACTCCAAACATCAGCCTATTCACTTTGTATAGGCCTTTTGTTGTGCTTATTGTCTGTAATAGAGCGCTCTCTTCCATCATGCTAAGATGCAAGTAGGCTTTGTGAATGTCGAAGGTGCAGTAGTACTCACCGTACTTGAGTTTTTGATAGAGTTCCTCGATTTTGGGAATAGGGTATTTATCGTTTACAATGAGTTTATTCAAAGTTACCTTAAAGTCTGCACATAAACGTATTGACTTGTCTGCTTTTATAACAGGCACGACCGGTGTTCCCCAATCTGAGTGTTCGACTTTTTCAATGATACCACCATTTTCCAGTCGAGTGATTTCATCTTCAATTAGAGGTCGTATAGCATATGGAACCTATCTTGGCTTTACAAATATAGGCGATGAACCTTCTCGTAGTTTTAGCGTACCTTTCACATTGGGTATCGTTCCAATTTTCGATTGAAAAACTTCCGAGTGGTTTTCGAATATTTGTTTCTTTAAGTTGGCGATGTCTTTATTCTTTGTAAAGATATTTAGTGCATTTATTTGCAAAATGTTAAGTGCTTGAACCCATTCTCTTCCCAAAAGTGTACTATATGGCTCCTTTACAATGTAAAGATCGCACATAACCTTGCGCCCCTTGTACCCAACTTGTACTTGAGATTTTCCATAAGCTGGAAATGTTGTATTGTTGTAAGTTTTTAAAAAAACTTTTGTAGGTGTAATTTTTGCTTTTGGCCACAGTGATATAAATGTACCGTAATTCATGACCGATATTGCTGCACCTGTGTCGAACTCCATGGCCAGGGTTTTGTCGTTGACTTTTAAGGTTATGTAGTACTTACCCCCACGAGTTTCAACTTTCGATGTAAGGTTTTTATTGCTATTTGGGGCTAAATTAAGCACGTTCAATTCGTAAGGATCATCACTCCGCTCTGTATCATCCTCGTTCTCGGAGTCTTCATAGACTCTAAGTGTATTAGTCTCTCTGGACTTCGATTTCATACACACTGAGATCACATGACCACTGCAGCGACACTTTTTACAAAATAGGTTTTCTGCACGACATTTGTTTGCAATGTGATCATGCAAGTAAACTTTTTACTAATATTCTTTTTTGCGTTAGATCTCGTACTCTGTACAGACGAGTTTTTAGCATGCACTTGGTGAATATTTAGCATATTGCGGGTCTCTGCTCTTGAAGTCTCCATGGAGAGTGCGTATTCGAAAGCCTTATCCAAGGTCATTGTAGTCAATGTTTCCCTCAGAAGCCTTTCTTTAATGTCGGAATCTCTAAGCCCTCGAATGAATTGTGATCGAAGATGAGTTGAAAGAGTTGACTTTTTGCATGCCTCGCATGTAAAATTGCAGTAAGCGCTCAGCTTTTTTAACACAGCCATGTAATTGGATATCGACTCCCCCTCGTGTTGGAGTCTGAGCAAAAACTTATGCTGCTTAGTAATCTCATTTGGTTTTGGGCTAAGGTGATTTTTCAGGAGTACCACTAACTCATCGTAAGTTTTTGCGTCAGGCTCATCTGGGGCTGTTAAGTTTGAAAGAAGTTGGTAGTATTTGGCGCCAATGCAATTTATAAGTACTTGCCGTTTCTTTGTAGCATCTGTAAGACTTCGTAGTGCAAGATAATTTTCAAGTCTTTTAATGTAGTTGTTGAATGGTTCTTCATTTTCGTTATATTGTTCGAAATGTAAATTTGGTGAGGTGGGGGTAGTTTGCAAATTTTGTAAAGCATTTGTCAATGCTTGAATAATTTGCTGCGTGGTTTCAGACATCGCAAAGATTTTCCTTAACCTCTATAATCCTCGTCGCCACTAATGTAACCTCAAAAAGGTAGGTAAAAGAAAAGAAGAACCACACTGTGTACTGACGTTTTCTAGAATGACTTTAATTTCCCATCTAAATATGACAATTCTTATATGAGGTTAATTCACAATATATATATGGAAGTTTATAGTACAATTCACAATAGATATTCATATACTAATAATTCATAAATATGTAATAATAGCATACGTCACAAATCGCTTGAAATTAAATTTGACTTATCTGTTTTTAATGAATTTAAGTCGCTTTGTAATAATATACCTAAATATGATTTCAAAAATGCTGAATATAATGCAATGAATAGTTATTTAGAATTTATTGATTGGCAACCTATCTTTAATTGTTCAAATGTACAGATAGTCTTTACTATGTTACAGAACATTTTGGAATCTATGATTTCGGATTGTCTACCTAACAAACTATTTAAAAATTCAAAAAAAAACACCTTGGTTAAGAGCCTAATGTATAAACCCAATATTTATTATTATGTTTTATACTGAGCCGACTGGCCGTTGCCGATGCCGAGTGAAGACTGATTAACAACTTAATATAAATTCCTATTGCACAAAAGGAAGACGCAATTTCTTTTGTATGCGCTTTCGTATAGGTAAAATATAAATACAGTAATAATGAATAATATAAGCTGATACAGGTAATATGCCAATTTGCCGTCTTGTTAGTATTAGTGCTTTGAAAACTCGTACGCTTGCGTTGGATACAGTCCCGACAAAAAGGAAGTTTTCGTTAGGTCTTCGCCCAATTGTTGCCTCTTGCCGCTGATTGGTCCTTGATATCCATGCGAATTTTGCTTGCCGTAACGCATATCGCTCACTACCTTGCTGACAAATGGTAGCACTTCTCCTTGCACTTCATGAGATAACTTGCCTTCCCTGTAACGAAACTAAAGATTGGATTAGAGAAATTATACTTGATAGACTTGCCTTCGGTAAATAACTTGCTCTAGCTTGTACAACCTTGCCGATCTTCCTCTAACATACAATTCAATTGGTAATATACATATTTTTTGAACTGGCCGTGCTAATTGTCCTGCCTCTGTCAGTAGAATTACGGATCTAACTATGCCGTCATTACTCTCGATTAGCTCGCTGAACCTCCCCATGGAAACTTTCGATTTTTATAATTAATAGCTACCCTACTATTAAACCTTCCTTTTCCCTATGCCACTTCTTTCTCTCTTGCAACGTTGCCAGATACTCTTCTCGCCACCTTTGCCAGAAATGCTCAAACATAATTTTCCCTTCTGTAAAAAGCCTTGCTCCTCTTTCTCTTGATTCTTCAGCCGTTGAAAACACTGGTGGCAGCACAATTGGCTCACCTTTTAAAAAATGACCTGGTTTCAAAGCTTGCATGTCAGATGGATCATCGCTTAGTGCATGTATTGGACTTCCCTTCTATGCTGCTTAACAGTGTTAGAAATTGCTCGCCTTCTAGGATTCGTTGCCCTACTATGCGCTGTAAGTGATACTTCATCTACTTAACAGCTGCCTCATATATGCCTCTCTGATGCGAAGCAGCTGGCACCATAAATATTCATTCCGTACCTCGCCAATTTAGCTTGATGAATATATCGTCTCTTTCCCATTCTCGCCAGGCTGGCTTGATTACCCTTGCCGCGCCAATAAACGACGTGCCATTGTCGCTATACATACGATGACAATGCCCTCTTTGGCTGACAAATCGCTCATAACATGCTAAAAACGACAATGAGCTCAAATCCCCTGTCATGCCAATATGAAGCGCCTTGTCTTCAAACACACAAAAATTGCCACCCAGACTTTCATTATGCTGATTCGCTTGTGGTCTCTATCCAATACCTTGATCTTAAAAGGGCCTGCATAGTCGAACCCATTATGTAATAAAGGCTTTCCTACTCGCACCCTCTCCGCTGGCAACTCTGACATTAGCTGCAGTGCTAATCGGTAATTGTAACGTGCACAAATTTGACATTTAGCCTACCTAATAGCTCTGCCGCCTCTAGCTCTAAACAAGGGATAGTTATTGTTTTAAGAAGTGCTATCCTTAACGAACAGTTTTATATCTTGCCACAAGCCTCGCCATCAATTGTTTATTTTAGCCGGCACTTGTTGGTCCAGGATATACCTGCTCACCATAAATCTTGAATCAGAATTTTGCCGCTAATAATTACTATTGCGATAAAGCCATTGGGGTCATAAACCTGTGCGACATAGCTAAGCAGATTCCTTTTTGCAACTCTGTGCGTGATTTCTGGTGATCTAACTTCGAACGTGAATTGGTCTAGGTCAACCAATCATTTTAGACCCAATACAGTAGCTTGTTCTTTGTTACCGAAAATCATGTGTTCACCCCTTGCCGATTGTAGCTTGCTGGCTAGCCATTGGCTGTTAGATTTCCATTTGCAGAGCTCGAAGCAGGCTGTCTGTAACACCATGTCCAATCGCATTGCCGTGTATATCGCCTCTTGTTCGTTATAACTGCCCGAAACGCAATCATCCATGTAAAAGTCGCTACAAATGATTTGCTCTATATCTGAATGTGTTTCCCTTGCATCTCGTCCACATTGGATCAAAGCTCGCACTGCATTGTATGCCGAAGATGTCATGCCGTAAGTTACAACCGTCAGCCAATATTCTTGCAACTTTTCATTTGTAGATTCGCGATCAACGGGATTTGGCAATCCCGTTGCTTCCTGGCCTATTTAACTTGCCTAAACATCATTTTGATGTCTGCGCTATAAACTATCCTGTGCCGTCTAAAACGAGTTACTATTTCAAATAAATCTCGTTCAAGCTTCCCACCTTGCTGTTGTATTTCATTGAGTGAGATGCCCTTATCAGTCTTGCAACTTTTCATTTGTAGATTCGCCGCAGAAAATGCTCTGGCAATCCCGTTGAGCCTTGCTAATTTAACTTGCCTAAATATCATTTGGATGTCTGTGCTATAAGCTATCCTGTGCCGTCTGAAACGAGTTACTATTTCAAATAAATCTCGTTCAAGCTTCTCACCTAGCTGTTGTGTTTCATTGAGTGAGATACCCTTATCAGTCTTGCACCTAAAATCGAACACCACCCTGAATTTGCTTGTTACACAATGATGTGGTGTGTAGTAAATTCCCTTGCCAAACTCGCGGATGCTTGTCTGCCTTGACCATGTGGCCAAGGCTCTCATATTCTTGCATGAAGCGTCCCTTATTGTCACGCCTGGCCGTATTTGTGAAATTGTCTTCCATAGCTTGCTCTTCTGCCGATCTTACCTTGCAACCTCCCACCTGATCCATTTCCCAAAGCTGTCTCACTAAGCTGTCTAATTTTTCTACCTCAACACATCTCAGGGTGCGTTTTCATCTTGCCGCTCTGATATACCAAATGAGCCAACTCCAAATATAACTATGAAAAACTTGTCTCCACGGCTGCCATTACTCCAATCATACGTGGTACCGAATATACCATTACCCTCGCAAAAACTTTACCCCTACCAGGATGTCCACTGGAGCTCGCCGCCAAAAGGAAAGATCGGCGAACGGCATCTCGAACTCTCCCTTAACTTGCTGCGCATCAACCTGCGGAGTCACTAATAACCAGCTCACTTCCATGGTACTATTCCAACCCTTGCCTGCTTACGAATTTGAACCGTATTACCTTCTGTGCCGATAATCTTTCTCATAGCTTGCCGTGTATGCAAATTGAAAGCCTGCACCGTTTTTTATGGAATTAAATTGGGCTGAGCTCCCGAATCTAACAAGGCTCACACTGGTCCGACCAATCTACCTTCTACTTTCAACCTAATCGAAATTGTCGGAATTAAAACTAGCTCGTCAATGGAAGAAGAATGTGAATTAAAAACATTTAAATAGGCTTCTAGCAAATATTTATTTGTTATATCCCTTTCCACTTTCAGCCGTTTGACTGGGACCTTTAATTGTCATTCCCCCTTTCGTTTAACCTCTGTCCGGTGACTTGGTCACAATAAACTATTGTGCACGGCGTCTGGAAGCAGGAGTCTGCGCTGTGCCCTTACTTAAAGCAATTTTTACATTATACTTGCATGGGCACGAAACGCACCCTTGCCGATTGTTCCAGAGTCCTAAGCTGCTTGCAGTGGTACAATTGATGCTCCTTGCCGCATAGCTCTCATTTGTGCTGCATCCTTGCCGACCGGTTTTCCCTATTTGCTTGCAGATTCATCGGCTTGTCTCTCTCCTGCTGATGTTGCCTTGCCGTGCCGCCTGCTGCATTCCTCGCTCGCTACAGAATTTATCAAAACGTTGCGTGCCTCTGACTTTGCCACTCATAATTATTGCTGCCATTGCCTGATGACTGCTCGCTGGTTGTGCATATGCTGCTGCTTGCCGATCCAGGAATGCCAGCATCTCCTTTGTCGTCGTAGTTTCAGATTGGCGTTGTAGCTCCCATTGGCGTGCTGTGCCCGCATCTAGCCGGTCATGCAACATGTGCACGATAATCATGTCCCAGTGCTCGACTGGGACCAGTTGCGCCTTAAGCTGCCGCATTGTCTCATGGGTCATGGTGTGTTCTGACCGAGGAACAGCTGGCAGACCTTGCAGATTAAAGAACTGTCTTAGTATCTAACGACATGTCTCGTATTTTTTTTCGTACTGCTCATTCAGCCTGGCGCAGGCCTCTAAATAATTGCTGTCAGTCAGCTGCCATCCCCCCTTGTTTGTGCTGCCTTGCCGGTGAGCGATTTACTTAAATGTTGAAACTTAAAGGCTGGTGGTACTTTTGCTCATTGGAATGGACCGCTGCGACAAAACGGTTTTTAAACCCTTGCCATTTGGTGAGGGAGCCATCGAACTCCCCCCACGTGCTCCTGATTTCCTGCTACTGTGGTATCTGAATGGACACCTCAATGGGCTGTCCCTTCGTCCCGCTTACACCTAGCCGTAATCCCACTTGCTATTTCGGAAGCCCAATATGCTTCTTGAATTAAACCTTGATATTAAGGTAAAGTTCCTCTGCCTCCACTTGCAGCTTCTCAACGCCTTCTACGTCATTTGCTTTTCCAGATACCCGTATCCATTTCATATGGTTCGCAATCATCTGCGCCCATATGCCTTCCAGCCGCTCCAGCCGCACTTGGAGGTCCTCGCCGTCGCTATTTCCTTGTTGCTCGCCGACTTACTCTATATATTTTGATATTCTTTGCATCGCCTTAAGGCATGCCATATAAATTGTATTGTTTGCCATTCCATATATATATAGAAAAAGACAAATAAATAAGGAGCAATTTGAAGTAAGCGTATGTAAACATGACGTGAGATTGTGCAAGATTAACATTGTGAGAATGTTGCTAATAACTTGCCATTCAATATATTCTTAGCCACGTATACCTTTCCGTAGCGTTTGCCCAAAATTTTCTGTAATTCTCTTTCCCAAAAATCAAACGTGTGTACTCGCCATATAACAAATCAAATATAAATTACTTCCCTATGCCATACTATATAATTGGACACTTGCGTGTTTTTTATCAAATTGGACTACTTAGTTGCCGTACAAAAATGTGTATATATTGCCGATATACTACTATGCCGTTTGTGACTAAATTCTTGCCAAATAATTAATTTTTCTCTCGGCCTTGGTCTTCATCAAAAGATTTTCTCTTTAAAAAATCTTAGCGCGATATATAAATGAGATCGTAGTTGCCGCACTCAACGATCTTTTACCTGCCCTTGGGTGTGTATATATAGCCATAATAATATACTGCCTCGCCGACTTGCTCTAGTCATGACAGCTCGCCCAGCTTGATTAAGCTTTCGTAATGTTCATTGAATCTCATGAAAATGTATTAAAATAATTTCATTGAATTATTTGTTTTTGCTTGCCGTCGCCGTCGTAGCCACTCCCTTGCGATTTTGCTGTTAGGCTAATAAATTAATTTGTAAACTCTAAAGAGATAAAAGAAGCTTGCCGTATACTTGCCGGTTACGATTTATTACCAATAACTAGGCGCATTGTTAATCCCCAGCCTACCTAATGCTTCGTCTGTACCGTGTTAACGCAACGCAAAAAGTACCTATTTCAAAATAAACGCAAAATTGTTAAAAATAATAAAATATAATTCCCTACGATGATACTTGTGACACCCTGTACCTAATTTGTGTACGACGGATTCAGCGACCCCCTTCACTTCATTCTCTAGCACACACGTACGCTTATATAAATATATCTAGCAAAAAAAAGAACGAAAAAATACCCCTACATCACAAGCATCACACTCACAGCACAGACCGAAGCGACGCAAAAGAAACAAAACAACAAAAAAGGGAAAAAAAACGCCGCGCCGTCGCCGTTGCTCACACACAAATATATACATATCTTCTCGCAGCATGTATAATTTTACTCGCGCTTGCCGCCTAGCCGATCAAATTTCGTTTACCACAACGATGCCCACAATATAATTCCTTTGCACCATTAGCTCAAACACAATTTATAAAAAAAATAAAAAAAATATTAATAATCACTTACAGATATTAACAATGCCGAAAACACAAATGCTAGCCAAACTTTTAATGCTCTTATTTCAAAAAAAAATTAATTCGTGGCGATCCGTCTTGCTTGCCTGACACTTTAGAAATAACGAAAAAATGAAAAAACAAGCAGGCGTGTCGCTTCCATTTTTTCTTCACATTTGCTCGCTGTGTATGTATGCGGTATTTTGTTGCTTGCCGGGTTACTTATACTGGCTGTGGAATATAATTTGTTTTCTCGCCGATCGCACTATATACATACGTAAAGATAAAGGGGATATTTGGAATTTATTTTCCTCCACCAATTTAAATTTACCAACGGCTGGCTGAATCGTGCCGAGACTTGTTTGCAGAAAACACAAGAAAAAGGAAATATATACATACTTTACCATAAGGCAGCTTGTCGTGTCTGATCGTCTTGCTGAATATAGGTATACTTAACGTGGTATATTCCATGTAGCATTCGATGCTTTTATGGAACCACTATGTAGCCGGAATACCTTGCCGAATTTATTACTCGCACTTGTGAAATGAATTAAAACAAAGCTGGCACAAAAACTCGCGATTTTGCTATGGGCTGTTGCTTGCCTTTTTTTAAAGACTTATTTCTTATCTAGCGGTATTTATTCTACTACTATTATCAGCTCGCTGGTTTTTTTTATTATTCAATATAGGCTCGCGGACCTTTTTTTTATATATATAACTCGCTGACTTTTTGTATAGCTCGCGGACTCTTTTTTTTATATATATATAACTCGCGGACTTGTTCACCATAGGTCGCATGCCGCTATCCGGCTCGTATGGAACAAATGTAAAACCCGAACTAACCCGAAACCAGAAAACTTTTTTTTTTATTACAAATGAAACACAATGATTTTAATTGGGAAAAAGCAGAAGAAAAAACTCAATATTTATTATTATTTTTTATACTAAGCCGACTGGCAATTGCCGATGCCGAGTGAAGACTGATTAACAAATTAATATAAATTCCTTTTGCACAAACGGAAGACGCAATTTATTTTGCATGCGCTTTCGTATAGGTAAAATATAACTATGGTAATAATGAATAATATAAGCTGATACAGGTAATATGCGAAGTTGCCGTCTTGTTAGTATTAGTGCTTTGAAAACTCGTACGGTTACGTTCGATAATGATTAAATTCCAAAAAAGAGCAAGGTTTGTGTCTCTTTTCATAACCATTTTAAGCAACTAAGAAAAGAATATGAATTTCTGAGGAAATTTATTTATAAGCAATACGTGTGCTCTCTAGAATCTAATATTAAAGCAAATCCAAAATGTTTTTGGTTTTTTTTTAACGCAAAAAAAAAATCACTTGGGATTCCATCCAGCGCCAGCGTTGCTTACAATGATATGTCCTCCGATAAAATTAATGTTATTTGTCATAGTTTTGTATCTTTTTTCCAATCTAGTTTTATCGATTTCTATTTAAAGTTTGATAACTTCGTTGGCTCTAAATCTACCATCGATGTTGGTAATTTATGTTTATCAGAATGTGACTTACTTGCTTATTTATCCATTCTTGAACTAAATTTTTCGGTCGCACCGGACAATACACCATCAGCTCTATTAAAAAATTGCAGATTCGACCTTGTAGCGCCGCTCTGCCTTATATTTAACATGTCCTTAGATCAAGGTGTGTTTTTAGATGAGTATAAATATTCGTTCATCACTCCATTACATAAATCTGGATCAAAGTGCTTAGTAGAAAACTATAGACCCATTGCTAAGCTTCAGCTCATCCCTTTATTCTTTGAAGCAATATTTAAAAATAAATTGTATAATTTAGTTAAGAATCATATATCATAATTTCAACATGGATTTATGAGTGGTAGGTCGACAGCGACGAACTTAATTATTTTTACTAACTATTGTCTAAATAACGTGGAAAAGCACTTTCAAATTGACACTATCTATACTGATTTATCCATAGCTTTCACTCATGTTAAACATAGTGTTTAATAAGGAAAGTTGAAAGTTTTGGTTTTTACTCCTCTCTTCTGAGTTGGATAAGGAGTTACTTAGTTGCTAGAAGACAAATAGTCAAAATTGGCAACGTTTTATCAAACGAAATATTAAATCATTAAGGTGTTAATCAATGCAGCTATCTTGGCCCATTACTATTCATTATTTTTATAAATGATTTGCGAAATCGAGTTTCATTTTAAAATTGTCTTTTGTATGCTGATGATTTTAAAATTTTTAGCTGCATCGAATCTTCATCTGATGCAGGTTAAGTTCAAGCTGATTTAGATAAAATTCATAAATGTAGCAATTTGAACGGACTTAATTTTAATATTAACAAGTGTAGTGTTGTAACATTTATAAAAATTCGAAGTCCTTTGCATTTCGAATACAAGCTTGGTAAAGATTCTCTACAAAGATGTCAAATTCCGAGAAATCTTGGAGTGGTATTTGACTCTAAAATTAATTTCTCTCTCAACATAGACCATATAATCTCAAGAGAGAATGCTATGTTAGGATTTGTTATTCGAAATTCTAAAGATTTTGAAGATCCGTATACACTTAAAACCTTTTACAGCAGTATTTTTAGACCGTTGTTGGAATACTGCAGCGTTAAATGGAATCCTTACACATAGTTAAATACAGGACGGATTGAAAAAGTTAAAAAAAAATTCATTCGGTTTGCGTTACGAAAGATTTATGGAAATTTAAACGTCCCATGTTACGAAAGCAGAAGCATACTTATTGACCTTAAACCTCTCGTGTCAAGAAGAAAGTTAAATTCAATTCTTTTTTTTGCGATGTAATTAACTCTAGCATAAATTGCCCGGTGTTGTTATCTATAGTCAGTATGTCCATTCCTACCCGCTGTTTACGAACAAGCAATTGTGATTTTTACATGTTCCATTCCATAGTACAAGTTACGCTAAGAACAATCCAATTACCAATGCCTGTTTAAATTTTAATGAAGTTGAATTTGCCATTGATCTTAATGTTAATAGAAATGAAATTAAGGAAAATACATCAAATTTCTTGTAAATGTTACTAGCGGAAATTCGAGGCCAACACATGTGACAAGACAAATTGATAATCATGGTGTAAGATACTCCAATATTAGTCAAGCACAAGAGTTTGAAAACGATTTTATTAGGGAGTAAACAAACGCCAACCCCTCTCGAATAAATACCACAGCTCATATACACCAAATAAGGAACTAATTCTGAAGTTTCGTGTATCGTTTTGTCCTGAATTTAAGAAACTAACTACACGCATCAGACTGAGCCCATCGGATACGATATACGACACTAAAAACATCGAATATGAAATGTTTGGGAGACGGCAATAAACATTATACAATCTCAACTATAGCCGGGAATTCGGTAAAACCCTAGAGTTAAAATATTGTTCTTTAGAGTTAAAAGCAAAAATCATATCATGTTATTTTCAGCTACTTACCGATCAAATAAATCTTCCGTATGACGGTATACTAGGACATGACTTCATTTCTAAATTTAAATGCATATTAGGTTATCAAGAAAATTCAATAAAAATTCCAATGTACAATAATAATGAAGTAGAGGGCAGGGAGCCATTATCTACGAATAATGAGGGTGGGTATCAAGGAAAGACATGCAGCTCTATGAACGGGGCCTATAGCCATAGCCGTAATGAGTTGTCATGTGAAACACGCTCCGCCGACCCAGAATCTCTTCAAAATTTCGAAAACAAAAACAGGTCTAGTAAAAATATAAAAAATAAAGGTGTAGCAGAAAGTCTGATCGTATAGAAGAATCAGCAGAAAGTAAGACTATAAACCCAAAAGGTATAAAACCAAACCGAAATGAAGGTGTAGCAGAAAGTAAGACTGATTTTATAAAAGAGGCAGCAGAAAGCAAGACTAAACACACAAAAGTTTAGGAAATCATAAAACGGACCAAGAAAATATTAATAAACAAAGAGCTTAAAAATTAATACTGCAAATAAAACAACTCCGTTTGAAGATAAGACTTCACTAACACCTGAAAGTACTTATGAAAAAACTTGTTTTATTTTAAAACCCTGAAGTCAGCAGATAGTGAAATTTCCTTTTGAAAATAAACAATATATAGGCGAAACTCTAGTTACATCCCTAGACTCCTATATAAACATTTTAATGATTTACACGTTGGAAACTGAGCAAAGGGTAAATATAAAAGATATTGATTTTGAGTGGGATAACTTAGGTAATTTCAACTTGGAGTTTAACCAAGTAAATAATACAGTTATGGGCAGATTGAATAAGTAAAGGTCGATTATTGATCACTGCAATGCAGAAGAGCAAGAATCACTTCTCAAAATTTGTAGGGAATACAATGATTTATTTTTTCTCGAGGGCGATAACCTCTTATTCACAGAAACATTCAAACATAAAATTATCACCGACCAAATCAACCCCCCTTTATTTGTCAGACCGTACATGCTCCCTGACACACAAAAAACCGAGATCCAGAAGCAGGCAAACGACATGCTGCAAACCAAAATAATTCAGCCCAGTGCTAGCCCCTGGAATTCCCCTTTGCTCCTGGTACCGAAGAAAGTTGGACTTAGACCAGATCCTGAAAACATTAAAGCAGCAAAAACGATAAAGGAATAAAAGCATTCTTAAGATTCACAGCTTATTACCGGCGGCTTATAGATCATTTTTAAACCATAGCAAAGCCATTAACAAAATTATTAAAAAAGAACGTAGTTTTTAAATGGGATACATTTTGTGATGAAGCATTTCAAACACTTAAAATAAGACATAGCATACCCTGATTTTAAAAAGGATTTCATAGTTGCAACAGACGCCAGTGATATTGGATTAGGCGCTGTCTTATCACTGGGAGATATTGGAAAAGATAAACCGATCTGTTACGTCAGCGGCACTTTTATTGAAGCTGAAACTCGGTACAGCACTACGGAGAAGGAAAAATTAGCAATTGCTTACGTTTAAACAATTTCGCCTTACATCTACAGTAGAAGATTTAAAATATGAACAGATCATAAACCATTACAATGGCTTATGAACCTCAAAGACCCAACGTCAAGACTCGCTCGGTGGAGAATATTGCTGGAAGAATATAAATATCAAATAATTTATAACCCGGGAAAAATAAACTTAAATGCTGACGCCCTCAGTAGAATACCATTTGAGTTAAAACAATTTGGCCCTTAATAAATTCTCCATACGAGAAAATACTCCAACAAATAATACCAAATTTTAATAAATATAGGTAAAAGTCTCAAAAGGAACTATGGTGTTATTGCCACACTTCTTATACCCTTCAGAGGTACTAACGATGAACAAATAACAGAAAAATTCGTAACGGCTATATAGGAAGAGATAGAGAAATCAAATTTTACAGCAATTGGTATTTCACTACCGAATTTGGGTAACAACACCAAGAAAATTCAAAATTTTACTAGAAAAAGTATTTGAAAAAGAAGATCTGCAGATTTATCTATATCCTAACAAAAGGATCATTCTAAACTACCCCGAGCTTTTGGAAAAAGCGATTTTTGATTATCCTGACTCACCCTTTGGCGGTCATCAAGGCGTGTCGCGAACACGAAAACGAATAAGGCAAAAATATTACTCTTCTAATATGAAGAAAGACGTAATCGAACACATACAAAATGTGTATCTTGTCAATTAAACAAAAGTAAAAAGAATCCTACATTACCTATGAAAACTACGACAACTAGTTCGCGGGCTTTTGAAAGAATAGCCTAAGATATAGTTGGTCCTCTGCCAGTAAGCTATAATAATCAAAACTATCTATTAACATTAAAAAATGATATCACTAAATTTTCAGAGGCTTTTCACATCCCGAATGCAGAAGCTTCAACAGTAGCACGAGTTTTTTCAGAAAATATAATACGAGTATGCCGACTCGATTCCACTATTGCACTACTGACTGACCAAGTTACTAATTTTCCAAGTACCATGTTCAAAGAATTATACACTTTGTTAAAATTTTAAAAAACTTAACACACCACCCTACCCTCAAACCAATGGAGTACTTGAATGTAGTCATAAAACCCTCGCCGAGTATCTTCGACACTACGTCAATCGAAGTCAATTAACATGGGATACATGGAGTCCATATGCAATGTGCGTGTATAACACTACACAACATAGCAGTACAGATTACGCGCCTTATGAACTTCTATTTGGGTTTCCTGCTAATATTCCTAGCACATTCTCTCAAAACCCGAAGAATATATATAATTATGAAAACTACGCTAACGAGCTCAAATCTAGATGCGACACGGTTATTAAGTAGCAAACGAAGCTCTGGTGAAAAAGAAAATAATCTCAAAATCCCAGTATGACAAAACAGACCAACCCAAAAATATTAATTTATGTGAAAAGGTTCTTAGAGGTTCTTGAGATATTATCTGATGAAAATACCGTTCTCAAAATACACAAAAAAGCAAAAGTACTTCATAACAATAACATTATGAAATTTATAGATTCAACTATAAACTTTAAAAAAAAAAAAAAAATGTCGTCCCTGGTAACAGACGACATTTTAACACTTTACAAAATCAGTTCAATTAGTACGACTATACGTCAACAAAAAATTATCTACTAATTCAAAATACCACTCACACATCTAGAAAACTTTCATGTCTACAAAATAATTCCTCTATCCACTAGCCACAATAAACATTTGTATTTATACAACATACTACCGATTACTTGATAATAGATTTCAATACGGAGTATTATAGCCGCCTAAGCTCCAACGACTTCTAAAAATGTAGACAACAAGGAAAAACATTTTTATATCCAATGTCAGACCCTCATTTTAATTCAAATTCAGAGCTCGCTACATGCGAAGTAGAATTGCTTCGTAGAGCAGTTTCTCTACCACCATCATGCGACATAACAGAAGCAAATCTTTCGAGCATTTGGTTGCAATTATCCCCTCACAATATGTGTTTATTCTCAACCACACAGAATTATGAGATAGACGAGATTTGCAAAGAAGAGTTGACAACGTACACCCTTCATGACAGAGCTACCATAGAAATAATAGGTAATTGGTACATAAAATCCAAAGGTTTGATAATCCACTCATATAGCAAGATAGATACAATCCCTCCCAATTCATACATATCACCCATTAATATATCGTCATATTTGAGAAACATTTCACTTTCAGAAATCAGTAAAAATAATCAGATTGCCTTTATAAAATTTTCTAGCCAAGATGGACTTAAACTTATATCAAAACAAATAAATACAATAAAATCCGAAGAAAACATTTCACTTTTAACTTTAAGCTCCTACGACGTTCACCACTATATATATACTGCTTACGCCGCCTCTTCAAACGCCTTAAAAAAAAAAATATTATATCCAAAACTGTATAATTCCCCAAATTTTAATTTCAAGAAAATAATATTTGTGTATATAAACACAACATAATTATATAAGCAGTAAACAAAATAATAAAAATTGTTTATCCTAAATGCTTCAATATATAAATAAATATGATGATCTGTAAAAGAAATAATATCTAATCCTAGCCTATAAGAAAAAAAATCTATATATTTTATAACCATGTATGCAAAAACAACAAATAATATAACAGTAAATTACCAAACAATAGTATCTAGAAGGAAATCTTATTCCTCCTTCACGTAAATTATTCCTTTCTCATCATTGTTACGCAGCGAAAATTCTTTACCTCTTCAAGGCCAGAATTTTCTTTTTTAAAGGGGGTGGAATGTTGTAATCACCACGTTTCTCCTACAAATTTCCTATTCTGCCTATTCACCCACAACTCAAGTCCACGAACCGCATGAACAAAAAGCCAACATCAGAACGATACCATATTGAAAAGACAAATCATGCCATTGATACTTAAAACCAACCAATGTATTGGATACACATATATAACCCAATCCTTGACTCACTACTATGTCCAGCACACTTCATTTATTCATTGAATCGACTCTCATAATATTCAACAAATGAAATACGATCGTATTAAGCGTAAATGCACTGCCTTCGAAGTTGTTATGATGATGCGACGGTATTCGGTGAACGAAGTTAAAGCAAATTATGCGACAATATAGAGTATGAGGGTTACCTATGAGTTAGCAATAAATCAATCATTGTTATTGCTTGCATGATTTATTTCGGTTCTTCTGATCTAGGTCAAATGGGCATGCACCTTAAATAGGAAGTGCATGGCTTGCAATAAAAGTCAATGGATATGCTGGAAAGGGAAAGTGTATGATGGGCAGAATCAGTGGAAATAAATAGTATAAATAGAGATCCATGAGTAAGGGAGAATGGAAGTTATTTAGAGACTGTACTATCGAAAAGGCAGCAGCGACGCTAAGGTCGGCGGACCTATAGAAAACTACAATACTAACAAAAAGAAATATAAATAAATATATATAAAAAATTAAAGGAAGCACGGCGTGGTCGTAACATAATTATTACTATTATCACTATTATTATTATTATTATCACTATTATTATTATTATTAATATTATTATTATTATTTTATCATCATAATTACTATTATTATTATTATTAATATTATTATTATTCTTCTTCTTATTATTATTATTATTATTATTATTATTATTATTATTATCATTTTTATAATTATTATTACCGTTATTATTTTTCTCAATTAATATTATTATTATTATTATTATAAATATTATTATTATTATTATTATAGAGCAGCCATAGAGATGTTGAAGATCCCCCGAATAAAGATTGGATGGGTGCAATGCAGAATTAGACGCAGAGTGGAAGTCCATAGATGTTATAAGTGCTTTGGGTACGGACATCAACAGGCAACCTGCAACGGCATAGACAGAAAGGGGCAAGGACTCTGTTTAAACTGCGGAGAAAAGGGCCACAAGAAAAAAGAATGCCAAAATCCGCCAAAGTGCTGTCTGTGTGAGGGTCTAAAAACCCATCCGAAAACATTGGATCACGCTCTGGGCTCAGGAAAGTGACAAGTCTTCCGACAAGCACTCAAGTAGGCGAAACAAAAGGCTCCACAATGCCCAGAATTCTACAAGCCAATATCCACAGGAGTCTTAACCCCAACAATCTGCTGGTAAGATTTAGAAACGAGCTGCAAGCAAATATCGTCATCATTAGTGAGCAGAACATTAACAAAGAAGCACAAAACTTGATTCCGGACTAATTAGGAACTGCTGCTATATGGATTCCGGATGCAAGAAACTTTGTAGCTTTGTGTGGGTAAAATGTGAGGGAATCACAATAATAAGCACTTTTCTCAGCCCATCCGACAGGATTGATGAGTTCCGGCAGAAGCTGGAAAACTTGGAAGACTTTATGGGTGATGTCGAAGGGGAGATCCTGGTTGTCGGAGACTTTAATGCTAGATCCCAGGAGTGGGGAATGCCAACCACAGATTCAAGAGGAGAGCAAATACTGGAGATGGCTGCGTGGCGTGGACTAAATGTAGCAAACGTAGGAAACAAACCTACTTCCAGGAGACCTGGCTGCGAAGGTACTATTCCCGATGTAACTTTTGCAACGGAATCTATATCCGCAAAGATAAAAAACTGGAGAGTGATCGAAGACTACAAAGGCAGCGAACACCAGTAAATCATCTTTCACCTGGAACATCCCGGACTACGAGCTTCAAATCGGAACCAAGCTCCAGCTCTGATATGGAACGTAAACCGGCTCAGCGAAGAAACCTTCTCATCAGTGATCGAAGATGGAAAAGCCGCTGCTCTTGAAGTAGGGGGATCTGCGGAACAAAAGCTGGAGCCACGATGCAAGTCATAAGGCTCGCATGCGAAGCCTCGGTGCCTCGAAGGTATGGTCCAAATAGAAATAGGGATCCTGTATATTGGTGGACCGAAGAGATAGTTGAGTTTCGAAAAAGATGCCTACGACTTATGCGCAAAGTCTCCAGGGGAAAAGAAGACATGCTGATGCAACAGAAGCTGAACTGGCGGATTTCAGATCAAAACGATCCGAGCTCAAGAGAGCCATAAATTCGAGCAAAAAACAAAAGTGGGACGATCTTCGCCAAGACTTAGACAGTGACCCCTTAAGACTAGGCTACTGGATTGTTATGCGGAAATTTGGAGCCCAGATGGTCAACCCTATCTTAAGCGAAGAAAAAACTGAGCACATAGTCGACATACTCTTCCCAACTCATCCTGTCAGGCCACCCGACACCACATTGGCCCAAGGACAGGAAATACCATCGTTCAGTGAAGAAGAGTTGAGTTTAGACCTGAAAACTATGCACAACAAAAGAGATCCTGGACTTGTTAGGAGCTGGAAGACGCAACGCTTAATATTCATCAGCAAGGGAAAAGGAGACCCGGACTCCCCTGCGTATAGGCCTCTGTATATGCTAAACACTGCATTAAAGCTTCTGGAGAAAATGCTGACGGAGGCTCACTGCCGCAGTACAGACAGCAGGAGATCTGTCAGAAAGACAGCATGGTTTTAGAAAAGGCCACTCTACGATCGGGGCGATTGACGAAGCAGTGAAGGCTACCCAAATCGCCCAACAGGGAAACCATTACTCAAGGCGGATCGTATTACTAGCGACTCTGGACGTCAAAAATGCATTCAACTCAGCCAGATGGAGTGACATGCTGAACGCGCTCGAGAACACTTTCAACATCCCAGCCTATCTTCTGGGGATGATGAAAGATTACCTCAAGGACCGGGAGCTAGTCTACGAAACAACAGAAGGCCAACGCTGTAAGCAGATCACGTCCGGAGCAGCACAAGGATGAATCTTGGGGCCCGACCTCTGGAACATATCGCGTGATGGCATTCTTCGCATGGATATGCCAGAAGATACTTTCCAGGTAGGTTACGCAGATGATATCGCCGCGGTGATTACGGCAAGAGACACCGAAACTGCGCAAAGGAAGCCAAACCAGGTCATGTGATGGGTTAATTTTTGGATGGATGAACACGGCCTTTGTCTTGCTACCGAAAAAACGGAGATGGTTCTTCTGACAAAAAAAAGGATTACTACCCTAATAGATTTCCATGTCAGCCCTGAAGTTATTAAAAGCAAGGACGCAGTGAAGTATCTGGGAGTGACTATTAACACAAAACTCACTTTCTGGCACCAGACAAAATATGCGGTGGAACGAGCGGCGAAAGTGACCACATCACTGAGCAGACTGATGGCAAACGTTGTTGGGCCTACCGCCAGTAAGCGAAGACTCCTGATGTCGACCACGCACGCCATTCTCCTCCACGAATGCGAGATCTGGGCAGACGCACTTCGGCAGGAGAAGTATCGAAAGCAGATGGCAGCAGTATAGAGACGCGGAGCTCTACGCGTGGCAGTCTCATACGGAACTGTGTCGGAACCAGCCATCCTTGTTATCGCAGGAGTGACACCGATCGATCTCCTGGCAGCAAAAAGGAAGTACGTGCACGACACAAAAGCGGAACTCGGCGCCAAATCGGCAACCGAACAGGGAAAGGAGCGCCCGAAACAAAAGTGGCAAGAGCGCTGGAGCTCGGAAACGAGAGGACGCTGGACAGCGAAGCTGATCAGAGAAGTGAGCAAATGGAATGACCGGAAACACGGTGAGGTTAACTATAGCGTCACTCAGTTACTCACTGGACACGGAAACTTGAACGCCTTCCTTCATAAGATCGGCAAAACAAGTAGTCCAGTCTGCCAGTACGGTGACTCCGAATCAGACGACGCATACCACACTTTCTTCGCTTGCAGTAGATGGGAATCTCAGCGCGCAGACATAGAAAGAGAGATTGGAGCTCTAAGCCCAGACAACATAGTGGATAAGATGCTGACCAGCGATCTAACGCGGCACAAAATCTGCACGTACATCGAAGGTATTCTCAGAAGGAAAAAAAGAGAAGAAGAAAACAATCGGGAAACAATTGAACCCGCAAGTTAATCACAAGAGCCCCCCTAAAGTAATGCAAAGAGCGGTTCCGGGGGGAGGAAGCTGAATAGGGTTATAAGGAGTTTTAGCCGGTATGAGGAACCCATACCGAGTCCGGCACACGGGGATTGTCTAGGGTCAACGCCAAGAAGACATCCTTATGGTGCATAAAGAATTTCTCCTGAAACCCTAAAGGGAAAAAAATTATTATTATTATTATTATTATTATTACTATTATTATTATTATTATTATTGTTATTATTATTATTATTATTATTTTTATTATTATTATTATTATTATTATTATTCTTATCAATATTATTATTATAATTATTATTATTATTATTATTATTATTAATATTATTATTATTATTATTATAATTATTATTATTATTATTCTTATTCTTATTATTACTATTATTATTATTATTATTATTATCGTTATTATTATTATCGTTATTAATATTATTGTCGGTATTATTATTATTATTATTATTATTATTACTATTTTTATAATTATTATTATCAATATTA
>OU343160.1:200665523-200668023 GCA_910595825.1 Philhelius pedissequus | reverse complement strand
CCTTGACTCACTACTATGTCCAGCACACTTCATTTATTCATTGAATCGACTCTCATAATATTCAACAAATGAAATACGATCGTATTAAGCGTAAATGCACTGCCTTCGAAGTTGTTATGATGATGCGACGGTATTCGGTGAACGAAGTTAAAGCAAATTATGCGACAATATAGAGTGTGAGGGTTGCCTATGAGTTAGCAATAAATCAATCATTGTTATTGCTTGCATGATTTATTTCGGTTCTTCTGATCTAGGTCAAATGGGCATGCACCTTAAATAGGAAGCGCATGGCTTGCAATAAAAGTCAATGGATATGCTGGAAAGGGAAAGTGTATGATGGGCAGAATCAGTGGAAATAAATAGTATAAATAGGGATCCATGAGTAAGGGAGAATGGAACTTATTTAGAGACTGTACTATCGAAAAGGCAGCAGCGACGCTAAGGTCGGCGGACCTATAGAAAACTACAATACTAACAAAAAGAAATATAAATAAATATATATAAAAAATTAAAGGAAGCACGGCGTGGTCGTAACATTATTATTACTATTATCACTATTATTATTATTATTATCACTATTATTATTATTATTAATATTATTATTATTATTTTATCATCATAATTATTATTATTATTATTATTAATATTATTATTATTCTTCTTCTTCTTATTATTATTATTATGATTTTTATAATTATTATTACCGTTATTATTTTTCTCAATTAATATTATTATTATTATTATTATTATTATTATTATAAATATTATTATTATTATTATAGAGCAGCCATAGAGATGTTGAAGATCCCCCGAATAAAGATTGGATGGGTGCAATGCAGAATTAGACGCAGAGTGGAAGTCCATAGATGTTATAAGTGCTTTGGGTACGGACATCAACAGGCAACCTGCAACGGCAAAGACAGAAAGGGGCAAGTACTCTGTTTAAACTGCGGAGAAAAGGGCCACAAGAAAAAATGCCAAAATCCGCCAAACTGCTGTCTGTGTGAGGGTCTAAAAACCCATCCGAAAACATTGGATCACGCTCTGGGCTCAGGAAAGTGACAAGTCTTCCGACAAGAACTCAAGTAGGCGAAACAAAGGCTCCACAATGCCCAGAATTCTACAAGCCAATATTCACAGGAGTCTAAACCCCAAGAATCTGCTGGTAAGATTTAGAAACGAGCTGCAAGCAAATGTCGTCATCATTAGTGAGCAGAACATTAACAAAGAAGCACAAAACTTGATTCTGGACTAATTAGGAACTGCTGCTATATGGATTCCGGATGCAAGAAACTTTGTAGCTTTGTGTGGGTAAAATGTGAGGGAATCACAATAATAAGCACTTTTCTCAGCCCATCCGACAGGATTGATGAGTTCCGGCAGAAGCTGGAAAACTTGGAAGACTTTATGGGTAATGTCGGAGGGGAGATCCTGGTTGTCGGAGACTTTAATGCTAGATCCCAGAAGTGGGGAATGCCAACCACAGATTCAAGAGGAGAGCAAATACTGGAGATGGCTGCGTGGCGTGGACTAAATGTAGCAAACGTAGGAAACAAACCTACTTCCAGGAGACCTGGCTGCGAAGGTACTATTCCCGATGTAACTTTTGCAACGGAATCTATATCCGCAAAGATAAAAAACTGGAGAGTGATCGAAGACTACAAAGGCAGCGAACACCAGTAAATCATCTTTCACCTGGAACATCCCGGACTACGAGCTTCAAATCGGAACCAAGCTCCAGCTCTGAGATGGAACGTAAACCGGCTCAACGAAGAAACCTTCTCATCAGTGATCGAAGATGGAAAAGCCGCTGCTCTTGAAGTAGGGGTATCTGCGGAACAAAAGCTGGAGCCACGATGCAACTCATAAGGCTCGCATGCGAAGCCTCGGTGCCTCGAAGGTATGGTCCAAATAGAAATAGGGATCCTGTATATTGGTGGACCGAAGAGATAGTTGAGTTTCGAAAAAGATGCCTACAACTTATGCGCAAAGTCTCCAGGGGAAGAAGAAGACACGCTGATGCAACAGAAGCTGAACTGGCGGATTTCAGATCAAAACGATCCGAGCTCAAGAGGGCCATAAATTCGAGCAAAAAACAAAAGTGGGACGATCTTCGCCAAGACTTAGACAGTGACCCCTTGGGACTAGGCTACAGGATTGTTATGCGGAAATTTGGAGCCCAGATGGCCAACCCTATCTTAAGCGAAGAAAAAAACTGAGCACATAGTCGACATACTCTTCCCAACTCATCCTGTCAGGCCACCCGACACCACATTGGCCCAAGGACAGGAAATACCATCATTCAGTGAAGAAGAGTTGAGTTTAGACCTGAAAACTATGCACAACAAAAGAGATCCTGGATTGGATGGAATACCGGCGGAAGCACTAGAAATAACTGCCCGCATATGCCCTTAGCTCCTGCTGAAAATGTACAACAGCTGCCTGGAGGAAGAGGTCCTTGTTAGGAGCTGGAAGACGCAACGCTTAATATTCATCAGCA
>OU343160.1:200655523-200660523 GCA_910595825.1 Philhelius pedissequus | reverse complement strand
CTCCTCTGACCACCTTCCCGTTTTTGTTCTTTTGACCTCCTTTCCTTTTTCTCTCTTTCTCCTTCTTCCTTTTTTCATCGTGATCACCAATGGGTGATGATCCGACTCCACCCTATCTGCTACTTCCATCGTTTCTATCCCATCTCTCGTCCTCTCGTCACCCAATACATAATCTATAACTGTCTCCCCTCTGCCTCCTGTATACGTGAACTCTCCCTCCTCGTCCCCCTCTATATTCCCGTTAAAAATTTCCCACCCTAATTCTCCTATCATGTGCGTTAACTTTTTTCCTTCAGCGTTCACTTTCTTATCTTTTGACCTCCTTCCATTCTCTTCATCTTCCATCTCCCTCACTCTTCCGCCCTCTAGCCCTGTTCTTGCGTTGAAGTCCCCCCTATTATCACTCTTTCCTCATCTGCTTGCTTCTCCATCCACCTTCTTAAGCTTTCCAACTTCTTATCTATGTCGTTATTAACGTATGTTGCTACTATAACCCATTCATCCTTCCCTGCTTTTATTTTCCTGCTCATTATTCCCTCTTCCCGTTCCTGATGCTCATCTCCCTCCATTGCCATTTCTTCTCTAATTCCCATCATCATACCTCCCATCGCTCTTACCTTCTTATTCTTCTTTTTTGCTCCCTGTCTCGTCCATTTATACCCCTTTGGCAGTTTTGTTTTCCATTTTTCCCAGTTCTTTTCCTCTACCCAAGTTTCTATCAACACTATAACTTCCCATTCTTTGATCCCTTCCCAGAACTCTTTTTCTTTATTTGCTAGCCCCGCCACATTCCAGAAGCCAATCTTCCATCTTTCCTTCGCCTCTTCTCTACTTATTTCATTTCTTTCTTCTTCTTCCCTTATCCGTTTTTTGGCTCCGTTCGCTCTTCTACTTCTCTTTCCCCTTCTTGTTTTTAGCTACTTCTACTTTCTCTCTGCAATTGGCCATCCTGTTCTTCATCTCTAGTCATTATTTTCCTTATGACCTCCCTTTTCTCATCCCATACCCATGTCTCGTTATTTACTATCAGTTTCCCATATCTTATCCTAACCCACTTCCCTTTTCTCTTCTCTTCCTCTGCTCGCTCCTTTATCAGCCACTTCATTCTTCTTTCTTTCCACGTTAAGTCCTCTTCAATTCTCTCCCTTCTTCCTTTTAGGCTCGTTTTCTTTCTCATAACCTCTGCTTTCCCCTCTAGTGTTTCCATCTTTACCTCTATCATGCCCTCTTTCCTGTCTGCTCCTCTCCTTCCGACCTCCTTCACTTCCTTTATCCTTGCTCGCACTCCTATGCTTATAAATAAGCTTTCTACCGTTTCTTTTATTGTGCCTTGTATCTGCACGTTTCTGATTATTACATTCCTTTTTATTTTTTCTTTTTCCTGTTTTTCTATCTTTGCTTCCATCTCTTTCATCTTCTCCATTAGATTTTCTGTCTCCTCTCGCCCACTTATTATTTTTACTCCTTTTTGAATTTTCTTCTCCTCTATCTCCATTTCGCGTTTTTCTCTCTTTTCTAACTCTTCCATCCTTCTTGTCATCCCTTTTACCTCAATCTTTAGTTCTTCTTTCTCCTTCTCCGCCCTTTTCAATTCTTCTCTTATCATTCTAACTTCCTCCTTCATTTCTACTCTCATCTCTTTCATCTCCTGCTTCACTTCTTGAATCTCACGTTTTAACTCTTTGTTCATCTCCCTTAGTATCCTCTCCACATTCGATTCCTCTCCCTCTTTCTTCTGGGGTGATCTAGGAATTTTCTTGCTTGGCTGAAATACCGCTATTCCTTCCACCATTTCCTGCTCCCCTCCTTCTGTCTGTTCCCTTTTCCTTTTCCATAGATCACTTATATCTCCCATCAATCCCGTGTTCATACCCTTCGACAATCTTTCAATGTTTGTCGGCCTTCCTCTCCTCTTTATTTCTTCTTCGATATTTTCTCCTTTTTTATCCGCCATGTCCTCTCTGTACCCCTTCCTTATTTATTTGAATTTATTTTAGTTTATTTTATTTTATTTTATTCTATTCTAATTTATTTTATTTTATTTTATTATATTTTATTTTATTATATTTTATTTTATTTTATTATATTTTATTTTATTTTATTTTATTTTATTTTATTTTATTTTATTTTATTTTATTTTATTTTATTTTATTTTATTTTATTTTATTTTATTTTATTTTATTTTATTTTATTTTATTTTATTTTATTTTATTTTATTTTATTCTATTCTATTTTATTTTATTTTATTTTATTTTATTTTATTTTATTTTATTTTATTTTTTTTTATTTTATTATATTTTATTTTATTTTATTTTATTATATTTTATTTTATTTATTTAATTTTATTTTATTATATTTTTATTTTATTTTATTTTATTTGATTTTTTGATTTTATTTTATTTTATTTTATTTTTTCTTATCTTCTTTAAAACACGTCCGACACCTTCGACGGTCAATAATTGAATCTATTATTATTATTATTATTATAAATATTATTATTATTATTATAGAGCAGCCATAGAGATGTTGAAGATCCCCCGAATAAAGATTGGATGGGTGCAATGCAGAATTAGACGCAGAGTGGAAGTCCATAGATGTTATAAGTGCTTTGGGTACGGACATCAACAGGCAACCTGCAACGGCATAGACAGAAAGGGGCAAGGACTCTGTTTAAACTGCGGAGAAAAGGGCCACAAGAAAAAAGAATGCCAAAATCCGCCAAAGTGCTGTCTGTGTGAGGGTCTAAAAACCCATCCGAAAACATTGGATCACGCTCTGGGCTCAGGAAAGTGACAAGTCTTCCGACAAGCACTCAAGTAGGCGAAACAAAAGGCTCCACAATGCCCAGAATTCTACAAGCCAATATCCACAGGAGTCTAAACCCCAACAATCTGCTGGTAAGATTTAGAAACGAGCTGCAACCAAATATCGTCATCATTAGTGAGCAGAACATTAACAAGGAAGCACAAAACTTGATTCCGGACTAATTAGGAACTGCTGCTATATGGATTCCGGATGCAAGAAACTTTGTAGCTTTGTGTGGGTAAAATGTGAGGGAATCACAACAATAAGCACTTTTCTCAGCCCATCCGACAGGATTGATGAGTTCCGGCAGAAGCTGGAAAGCTTGGAAGACTTTATGGGTGATGTCGAAGGGGAGATCCTGATTGTCGGAGACTTTAATGCTAGATCCCAGGAGTGGGGAATGCCAACCACAGATTCAAGAGGAGAGCAAATACTGGAGATGGCTGCGTGGCGTGGACTAAATGTAGCAAACGTAGGAAACAAACCTACTTCCAGGAGACCTGGCTGCGAAGGTACTATTCCCGATGTAACTCTTGCAGCGGAATCTATATCCGCAAAGATAAAGAACTGTAGAGTGATCGAAGACTACACAGGCAGCGAACACCAGTAAATTATCTTTCACCTGGAACATTCCGGACTACGAGCTTCAAATCGGAACGAAGCTCCAGCTCTGAAATGGAACGTAAACGGGTTCAACGAAGAAACCTTCTCATCAGTGATCGAAGATGGAAAAGCCGCTGCTCTTGCAGTAGGGGGATCTGCGGAACAAAAGCTGGAGCCACGATGCAACTCATAAGGCTCGCATGCGAAGCCTCGGTGCCTCGAAGGTATGGTCCAAATAGAAATAGGGATCCTGTATATTGGTGGACCGAAGAGATAGTTGAGTTTCGAAAAAGATGCCTACAACTTATGCGCAAAGTCTCCAGGGGAAGAAGAAGACACGCTGATGCAACAGAAGCTGAACTGGCGGATTTCAGATCAAAACGATCCGAGCTCAAGAGGGCCATAAATTCGAGCAAAAAACAAAAGTGGGACGATCTTCGCCAAGACTTAGACAGTGACCCCTTGGGACTAGGCTACAGGATTGTTATGCGGAAATTTGGAGCCCAGATGGCCAACCCTATCTTAAGCGAAGAAAAAACTGAGCACATAGTCGACATACTCTTCCCAACTCATCCTGTCAGGCCACCCGACACCACATTGGCCCAAGGACAGGAAATACCATCATTCAGTGAAGAAGAGTTGAGTTTAGACCTGAAAACTATGCACAACAAAAGAGATCCTGGATTGGATGGAATACCGGTGGAAGCACTAGAAATAACTGCCCGCATATGCCCTTAGCTCCTGCTGAAAATGTACAACAACTGCCTGGAGGAAGAGGTCCTTGTTAGGAGCTGGAAGACGCAACGCTTAATATTCATCAGCAAGGAAAAAGGAGACCCGGACTCCCCTGCGTATAGGCCTCTGTATATGCTAAACACTGCATTAAAGCTTCTGGAGAAAATGCTGACGGAGACTCACCGCCGCAGTACAGACAGCAGGAGATCTGTCAGAAAGTCAGCATGGTTTTAGAAAAGGCCACTCTACGATCGGGGCGATTGACGAAGTAGTGAAGGCTACCCAAATCGCCCAACAGGGAAACCATTACTCAAGGCGGATCGTATTACTAGCGACTCTGGACGTCAAAAATGCATTCAGCTCAGCCAGATGGAGTGACATGCTGAACGCGCTCGAGAACACTTTCAACATCCCAGCCTATCTTCTGGGGATGATGAAAGATTACCTCACGGACCGGGAGCTAGTCTACGAAACAACAGAAGGCCAACGATGTAAGCAGATCACGTCCGGAGCAGCACAAGGATGAATCTTGGGGCCCGACCTCTGGAACATATCGCGTGATGGCATTCTTCGCATGGATATGCCAGAAGATACTTTCCAGGTAGGTTACGCAGATGATATCGCCGCGGTGATTACGGCAAGAGACACCGAAACTGCGCAAAGGAAGCCAAACCAGGTCATGTGATGGGTTAATTTTTGGATGGATGAACACGGCCTTTGTCTTGCTACCGAAAAAACGGAGATAGTTCCTCTGACAAAAAAAAGGATTACTACCCTAATAGATTTCCATGTCAGCCCTGAAGTTATTAAAAGCAAGGACGCAGTGAAGTATCTGGGAGTGACTATTAACACAAAAC
>OU343160.1:200625523-200650523 GCA_910595825.1 Philhelius pedissequus | reverse complement strand
TTTTAAATAATTTTTTTTAATGATTATACATAACATGTATTACATTATATGTCAAGGCTTTTATACGAGTATGTATGCCTTATCTTAAGGATTTGTTTTTGTATGTTATAAATTTTACATTAAACATAATATCCAAATAACTTTAACATTTCTGCCTTGGAATTGTATATATTATAAGGATTTCCTTATAATTGTGTGCATATATAAATTTATTTTTCTTTGTGTGCAAAAAGTTGGTATTTTATATTTTGTGCGTATATGTATGTCTAAATTTTAGTATTTTTATCTGTGCATTTAAGCAGTTATACTTTTAGGATTCTTTGTGCGTTACAATATAAGTATCATTCGTATTTTGTGCGTTATGTATTTTGTGTGGCTAAATTTTAGTATTTTTTCTGTGCATTTAAACGGTTATACCTTTAGGATTTTTTGTACGTTGCAATATAAGTATCATTTGTATTTTGTGCATATATGTATTTTAATCTGTGCATTTAAACAGTTACACATTCTTTTAATTTTTGTGTGTTTACAAGATAAGTATCATCTAAGGTATTTTTAATAGTAAACTAATAATTTTCATGTAAAGACTAGCAAACCCGGCGAACTCCGTTACGCCACCAGATGGCGTCGTTTTATGTAACATTTTGTTTGGTGATTAAAAGATGAAGAATTTTTTTTTTGTTTTATATTTGAAAAGGAAAAAATTTATTTCATTTCACAACAGTAATGAATTAATTTCGATTACAAAAATGAAGTGTTATTTAGTTGAACTTCTCTAAGTAAATGAAAGTGAATCCAAAGTAAATACTGAATCGAAGCGTTATACGTGTCCGCAAATTATCCGTTTCATTGAAGTGCTCTTTGGTAAACCACACTTTTTGTTTTTTGGTCTGACGTTAACACAAACAAAGCGGATGGTTTCCCAACTCGTGAACACGCAACGTATAACTGCCCATGTGAAAAACAATGATTTTCTAAATTTATCCCGCAAACACTAAGCGATTGGCCTTGCGACTTGTTAATTGTCATTGCGAACGCAAGGCGAACTGGAAATTGCAATCGTTTGAAGTCAAACGGAAGATCAGTCGGAATCATTGGTATTCGAGGAATACATACATTTTCACCTGCGTACTTTCCGTTAATAATGGTTGCCTCAATCAAATTCGACATAAGTCTTTTAACCGAAAGTCGAGTACCGTTGCAAAGTCGCGGTGGATTCAAATTACGCAATATCATAATAACTATACCAACTTTGAGTTGCAAGTTATGTGGTGAAAATCCTGGTAACTCCAGAGAGTTCAAAAACTCCGTTGGATAATTTACTCCATCATAGGGATTTGTTATGGAATCAACGGATTTGTATGTCACCAAATCGCCAGCAATTTTTGATTGAATAGTGAAATTCAGTGCGTGTACATCAATATTCTTTGCGGTAAGAATTGCTCGTTGACTTAACCAAGCATAATTCTGATAATTCTCACTAATGTTTGGGAAAACATTTTGAATAAGAGCTAATTGAGAGTCCACAAACCGGCAAAAGTCGTTGGTAAGAGTAATTAATCCAGATGTCGCATCAACTGGGACTTTTCCATTTCCAACAGCTAACAATTGTTTGGAAAATTGTGCAGCACTTTGATCATTTTGAAGTTAAACTCTCATATTAGTGGTAAGCGATAATGTGTTTACGTTATTCCATAAAGGTGATGCCTTCAGGCAAGCATTCAATTCATCTACAGGCGTTCCACGGGGAATTACTAGCAACGTCTGCCTGAAATCGCCCGCCAACAATATCATAAAGCCGCCAAAGATGTTGTTATTTCGCCGAAGATCCTTCAGTGTGAAGTTAAGTGCTTCAAGTGATTTCTTATGTGCCATTGTGCACTCATCCCAAACAATGAGCTTGCATTGCATCAACAATTTTCCCATTGCACTCGATCGGGAAATATTGCATGTTGGAGAATCAATTGTGTTTAAATTGAGTGGCAACTTAAGCGCAGAATGTGCAGTACGACCACCATCTAGAAGAGTCGCCGCAATTCCAGATGATGCTAACGCCAAAGCTATGTCACATCTTGATCGAATAGTGGCCAAAATCACTGAAATGACAAATGTTTTCCCTGTTACTCCAGGTGCGTCCAGGAAGAATAGACCACTTGTATTATTGTCCACCGCTTGCATTAATGTTTCGTATACTTGTTTTTGCTGTTCATTCAGCAACTTCATATTATTTCGAACGAATTCCTGCAATATTATTATTATTTTTATTATTAAAATTCTTTATTTTATTATGAAATGGTTAACAATATTATTATCCTAAGAATAAGGTCTTGGCTATTCTGCCGTCTGCCTGAAATGACATTTCATTTAATTTATAAAAAAAAAAGTACAAAAGAAAGAATTAAAAACTTAAAAAGTGTAGTTAATGCTAAGATGTTAATTTTTCAACAATTTTGGCATGATTTGAAACATAAAAAGTATCAATTTAAATATTGAATGGAAGTAAATTAATTAAAAAGAAAATTTTAATAATTATATATTTTTTTCCTTTTTTAACAAGTTTGACATGATTTGAAATACAAAAAAAAAATATTAATTTAAATATGATTTGAAACATAAAATAAATACATAGGTAGTCGTAAACTGCAGTAACTGGTTGAATTTTTCGTTTTATTATAAGAAACTGTTACGAAAGTTTAGCGCATGTTGGCAATACTTTTGCAAAATTGACCATCCTAATGCTCCGTTCAATATTTCATGGAGTCGGTTTGGAGACAAAAAGCTCTCTTCGAAGTATAAGCGGCGGATTTCCTGCAAAATAGGGCAGGCCGCAATGAAGTGGTGGACATCTTCGTTTTCTCTTGTGTTACATAAGCTACAGACTTGTGGTAGATCAGCTCGATGTGGTATAAAATTTAAGTTTAGGAGCTCCACACGTACTCTAAAAATGCAGCTTATAGCTTCGCTCGAAAATTCGTTGCTAAAATAGTTCTTGCCCGATGACAACTGGTGATTGAGGTTTCTATACGTGTTCCTGGATGTTGTGGAAGTTGCTCTAGTTATGTGCTGATTGTATATTTTCTCATCTTCTTTTGCGATTACATCTGCAAACATACCCGGCCATTCATCGACATTTGACACCATAAGTGAAAGATTAGCCCCATTGGCCTGAGCTAATTGATTCCAGTCTTTGAAAGGGGAGGAATTCGTTTGCAGAAGACTTTCCATGATAGATTTGTGAAGACTTCTACCGCTTCTTCGCATCACTCTCGTTAAGTAATCGGCGTTGGCTTCGAGATTTTTAATGTATATAGGCGTTATACCAGACTCCACATAAATAGCATAATTAGGCGTTGAATTGGGCAATTTAAACAGTCGCTTAAAAAAATGGCGCTGAGTCGCTTCAAACTCTTCGAAGAAAAATTGACCATACGCCTGTACTCCATAACACATACATGTGTTCACTGTTGCATGAAAAACGCGGTATTTTGACGCATGATCAACTTCTTGGCTTGCGAAAAACTTTGGCCACATTAAGCTCAAAGCTATCTTAGCCTCATTACTTTTTTGCTTCACGTGCCTTGAAAAGTTTAGATTATGCGTAATCAGAACTCCAAGATATTTAAATTCTTGCAAAACTTCTATACGTGTATTGTCCAACGACCAGTTTTCTTCGGGCAATCTTCTTCTTTGACGTGCTTCAAAAATCATCACCTTAGTTTTGCTTGTATTTACATGAAGGCCCCACCTCTCGCAAAAAGTATTAAGTTTGTTAATTTGTAACTGCAGGGTGGATGGGTTGTCAGCCAATAGCACTAAGTCATCAGCGTAGAGCAAAACTTTTACTTGGATACCGGCAAACAGTATTCCTCCAGGAAGTACCTCACAAACATCGTCAATAAATAAGGAGAAAAGCAATGGGCTTAATATGCAGCCTTGCGGAACTCCAGCCGTTGTTTCAAACCATTCTGAAAATTCAGAACCAACCCATACAGAGGCAATCGATGAGGCAAGAAAATTGAAATATATCATAAGGAATTTGCGGGAAATCCCCAGCATCGAAAGCTTGTACAACAAAGCTTGTCGGTTAACCTTGTCAAATGCCGCTTTAAAGTCCACAAAGCAGCAGTACAATTTCTTCTTTTTGTCTATTCACTTTCTGGCAATATTTGTCAAGGCGAAGATGTGGTCCATCGTTGAGAAACCTGCTCGAAAACCGGCTTGGAAAATGCTAAGTAGATTTCTTCCTTCGATCCATTTGGAGAGCCTTTCGTATAGAATAGAAGTCAAAATTTTCCTTAGACTATTTAAAATAGAAATTCCTCGATAGTTTTCTGGGAGGTTTGCATCTCCTTTTTTAAAAATGGTGAAAATAACTGCTTTGTTAAAGTTTTTTGGCACATATGAATCGTTATATAATCTGTTAAAGTAGATCAGATGTAAAGCGTAAGAAAAAGTGTAATTATTTTCATCAGCCGACAAAAGGGTTTTAAAATGAGCTCCTAGTGTCTCAGCTCCAAGGGTGTTTATTACACTTCGACTACATCCACTAAGTTCCCGGACACTACTCCAAAATGCTTTGGAGTTCTTACAGCTCGATAATTTTATCGACAAGTTTTTAAGATGAGCTTTTTTTTTGTCTGCACAGAGTTTTTTGTACTCCTTATTTACATGCAAGTAAATGTTTTTGAAAAATAAGGTATTTGTAGATCTATAAAGTTTGAGGTACACAAATGATAGTTTACGTAGTCTCTTACAATTGTTATCGAACCATGTGTTCCGGGGAGTGAAGGAGTAATTTTTGTTATTTTGCGAAGACGGAGCTGAGGTTTTGATAACTCTGGTAATATGCTCTTCACATTCTTCAAAACTTGTTGATGATTGAGAAGGAAGAGAACTACAGTGGCGGTTTAAAAGAGCTTTATAGAGTGGAGAAGTATTCTCATTCCACTTAAGTTTCGAGAAATTATTGGAGAATCTTTGAGCGTCTTCATTAATAAAATTCACTTCAACTTCTAATGGCAAATGCGAAGAAAAGTTCTGAATTCCAACTTTGAAGTCTGTAAAAGAGTTAAGCCACTCAGCCGATATTGCACAAAAGTCAATTACAGACTGACCCTGACCAATTATAAACGTGAGCTCTCCATTACTGTCGCTTTTAGATGCACCATTCAAAACGAAAAGTCCAAAACTCTCAAAAAATTCCGTTATAAGTCTGCCATTTCTGTTAAAATGTTCATCTTTGGAGTTTCTGCTGGCATTAAGTAAATTTTGAGTGTTTAAATTATGAACAGATGGATTTTGATAGCCCCCAATACGAGCATGAAGGTCTCCAATGATCATAATGTTCTCCAAGTTAAAGTTAGTTACAAAGTTTACTAAACCATCAAAGTCATTTTGCCAGTTATTGCAGTTTAGGTAGACTGGGATGATTGAATATTTAAAATTATTGTTTGAAATTTGAAAAATAAGTCTGTTTTCTATAAGACAAAGCTTGATAAAATTACAATTTAAGGTTTTTTTGACTCCACAAATAATGCCACCACTGGCTCTACCGTGCACATTTGTTCTACTTGCAGGATTAAACATTATTTTGAAATTTGTAAAACATTTAAGAAATTCGTTTTCATTTTTTTCTTCCAAAAAGGTTTCTAATAAAATAATTACATCGAAATTTTGAATATAGTTAAAAAAAATTTGTTTGCAAAAGATTACTTCTAATACCTGTTATATTATATGATAAAATCGTTAAATTGTATAAATTATTGTTAATACTAATATTATTGTGGCAGACGACAGATGCTACCTAATCTGTTTCCACCCTTATAACGCTTGCACGCTGATTCATAGGTGGAGCTTGTGTCTGTTGAGAGTAGGAAGAAGATGAAGATGGCGTAATAGGATTTGGATCTAACGTCACTCCCACGCTGCAGTCAAAAAATTCAGCTGATCTGTCACCAAACATCTGCTTGATAAATGCCAACTCCGTCGAAGTTTTAACATTGAGACCTCGCGAGTGTTTGTAAACAAATGTGTGGCTATTTATTTGCATTCTGTCGCTCTTGACAATGATTTTAACGTGCGGGTTGATTTCCAGAAGTTTACTTCGAAATTCGATAAGTGTTTGTCTTTTCTTTCTGAACAAAAGAGACTGCTCTCGGAAAATACTTATACCCGATTTTTTCAACTGGTGTGCCGCGGATATAATTTTGTCTACATCTTCTCTAGAGAGAAGCTCCAGTATGACGGTTCCGCGTTGAGCATTGTTGTTGCGAATTTCGCGGCTGCGTTTAACGTGGATATCGTCACCTTCGCTTAGTTTGAGAAGGCCCTTACATGTTTGGATTGCAAATTGAGTTGCATTAGTTTCTGCATTTACAGGTAAGTGTACCACTAATGATCTCTCGTAGTTCTTGCGTGAAATGATTTCCAATTGACTTTCGAGAAGCTCGCATCTTTCGGACATCATAGTGAGTTTGAGGTTAAGTTGTGCGTTTGTGGCTTTAAGAGAATTTATTTCGGCGTAGAGTCTTGCTAGATCGTCTCTTGTAGCAAGATCTTTCAATTTATTAGTAAGAATATCATTGAAAATGTGTTTTAGTTCTTCGGTAGATAACTTTCCTACTTCCATTTTTTGTTCTTTATTGGATAAAAAATATTTTTTGGTATTTGACTCTACTTCAGGTGAGGTATCGGTAATATTTCGCTTATTACGATTATTGCTCATAAGGAAAATCCCGTATTGGCTTAATTGGATAAAGCCGGCAATTTTAACTAGATAAAACTTCGTACCTTTTTTGAGAACAGATGAATTTTTATGCTGCTGAAGTCAAATGTGCCAAAAAGAACTGATTTAGGATGATTTTAGTTAAAAAAAAATACTTGTAATTTTCTATTCTTTAAATTAACTTGTAAGAGGTTTTAAACTTTAAACTTTCACTTTTGACAGTTGAAACGTCACTCCCGAATTCCTGCAATATATCAACATTGTTTTGCAGCTCTCGATTTAATTCTTGGTTGAATGCATCGTGCATCGATCGATTTGGCGCAATCCAATCTCCTCATTACTCCAATCATTAGCTTGTTTGCAATAGTCAAGCATTGATCCTTAATCAGAATCAATCCTTCATTGTAGATTTCATCGTTTATTTGGATGTCAGGATTATTCGTTTGAATGCGCAAGCGATGCAAGATATCTTCACATATGTCGCCTTTGTATTTGTTCCATAACAGTCGCAAATAAAAACATTCATAATTTCTAGGATGAACAGTATACATGCGACCTAGTGCATCAGTGGAAAACACCTGTGGCCAATCTGGAACTGGGGTTCCTTGTTTGCGACGTTGGAATTTCTTTGTTGATTGATTCCAAATGTAATACTTGGGCATTTCAACGTACATCAGGGTCGCTGCGAATGGATCTGCTTCACACATTGCAAAGAAGCTAGTCAATGTTGTCGATGGTGGTCTCTCAGCTCGTTGTGCCGCATTAGCCTTAGTGAAGTAAACTCTTTGGCCATTTTCCAAATGCACTGCTAAATGTACAACTGTGGGATATCTTTCATGAATTTGAAATGACAATAATCGCCACAGTGCTTCATTAGTACTGACGTATCTGCCCATTTGGAAGTTGCTGATTTCGTCATTCGCATTTTCCGACGCAATACCAAACACAGCCATGTCGCTGCCTTTTGTGACGTACTTGCACAAATATTTGGCGAATGACAACTCTCAACGTTTGCATGTGTTTCGAAAATTCGTGATAGCAGCGGGCAATATGCTACAATGGATTCATTTTCGATCTCAATCTCTTGATTTTGAACTTTAACTTTGATAGTTCGACCATTATCTTCTTTTGAACGCCGACGATAAACTGGATATCCATCGTTCCCTGTGACTATTTCAGCAACTTACGGTCGCGGATATCATTTTGTGCACTTTCCATCAGCCATGCAAGGCGATAATGGATATAATGCACCACACGGTCCATGCACCATCTGTGTCGTCACAATGTCGTGTAGATGGGGATAAGTGAGCATGCGGTAGTCCACGCTTCTGCCGTTCCACCGAGTACATATAACAACGTGTGTCACCAAAAACTCGATACTTAGTAAGCACATCCATCATAACCTTGAGTTTTTGCTGAAATACTCTGGCGATTATGTCATGGCGATCTTGCGGTTTTTGGCCCGGTTCCAACTCACGTTCAATTTCCGTCCACTTCGGATTGCATGTGAACGTAATAAATAAATCTGGAGTTCCATAATTTCGCACGTACGTCATAGCGTCTTGAGCGTATTCGTGCACGTGGCGTGGGCTTCCGATATAAGATGATGGGAGAATCGTCAGACGTCCAATATTCTGAACATCACCATCTGAATGAATAGCATCACGCAAGTGTATATAGTCCTCAGATCGTAGCTTTTCCTGATTGAATCCGATGAACGCTAAACGTTCGGTCTCGACATTGACATACATGTCGACAGCGAATTGCTGGAATAGCCAACGGCACTTCAGAATGACATTCTCCTCATGTGTACGAATCATCATACGATACGCATAGTAATTCATTGCGCTTAGATTTTTATTCGTTGATACGCCTGAAAATGCAAAATTAAATGAAGTGTTAATGGAAACCAATAATAGCAATTATTAGTGTGTGAATATTGTACCTGTAATTGGATCGACCATCTTCAACGTGATGTCGTATCCGTCTTGCCCTTGCCAATAAATGATTGGATATTGTAACGCATCGTACAAACGATGTGTCTCGTTTACACGATCCATTATATTGCTTCTTCGCTGAACGATAATGTCTCGCGATTTAGTTGGATCGCCAACAATAATTGCAGCAACATCATTAACGTTGGGTGCATTGAATCTTCGCACATGTTCACCTGTTGGGGTACAATCCGCTCTAATGACAAATTTGTGCGTATCCGAAGGCATTCGCTGCAATGCTGTTTTGAACATATTAACCACAGCATTATTAGCGTGAAAAAATGCTTACAACTGTTCAATAGTTCGTCTCTTTAACTGTTGTGTTCCCTGTATATTGCACCGCACATTCAGCTGATCCAATATCGACGAAATGAAATATATTTGCAGAAATTGATGCGGTTCATCTGGTGTAGGCACCATTGAACCATGCAAATGATATATTTGTCCTTGCGTCTGTAATTGCAAATAATCCTTTGTTGAAGAATACGGTGTAACTTCTGATCGTGTGATGGTGTAGTGTGTGGTGTATATGTAGTTGTTATGTGTTGCAATTTATTGTGTTGGTGTGAGTGATTGGTTATGTGTATTGTATCTTTTACCTTGCAAGTCGGCATGAAGCCGCCTTTTCGAATGATATTAGCTCCAAAGGAAGTCATGCGAAAGCAGTTATTGTATTCAAGGATGTGTTGAAGAAAATGGCTGGAATTGGAATCACTTCCATCGAACAATGGTTTCAGTAGCTGTGGTGGTGTAAGTAATGGATCCAGTTTGACCTTTCCACTTGCGCAGCACAATCCAGCCGTTTCTCTTTTGAACTTTAACGCATTGCAATATCGGCATATAGTTGTCATTGGTCCAATATCTAAATTTTCATCATCACTGTAGTTCGCAGTGGGATCATATTGGAATGCCAAGCGATTGTATGATGCCAATGATCTGCGTGTGCTCACGCGTTGTCTCAATCGGGCATTTTTCTTATTATATTTTGTCTTAATACACTTGTTGCTGGCTTGCATGTCTTGTGCGGCGGCCGATGTTTGCACGTCGTCCTCCAGGCATTTTGGACTATGGACAGAGTGGTGAATTTAACCTCAAATACACGATCCACATAATTTACACAGTTCAACTTACCACCTTAAAGACAAATGCCTACTGTTGAAATTGAATAAAAATTTGCACAATACACGTGATTGATTTGATGATTTCCAATTGAAATGTTAGGAAACGAATAACTTAATTTTTTTACTTTTTTTTCACAATATCACAGTGAATACAATACCGGTTTGTCACATGAAATTAACTGAGCAGAGAACAATGAGTAGCTGTCAAACAATGTATCACGCACCGGCGCCATCTACTTAAAATATTGGTCGGCGCCATCTACTTAAAATATTGGTTTGTAGTACATGCTATGATCAGAGATGGCGCTGTATCTGAAAAATGATTTTTCCGCTTTTCTGTTGAAATTTTTCCTGAATTTTCTTTGCTATAAACCTCACGGAGCCCGAGACCTTTCCAACGAATGCAAAACCGTGGAAGCCGGTTCGTGGGTTCTGGAGTTATAGCGTCAGGAAGGAAAACCCGACTTATTTTTATATAGTAGAAGATAAGATATAGAAATTAATACGAAAAATGTTCCATTAACTTTAATAATAAGAATAACCTTGTTATTTTTCACGCCCATTTCTTTTCGGAAGAGTGGTTTGTTTTTTCCTTTAATACCCTTATTGGCCGTGAAAATAATATCGCCCCTCTTGCAATTTTTTGGACTTGTTCTTTTAATGTTTCGGTATCTATTTCTTTTTTTTGCTTACGCTCAATTTCACCCTTAAGTTCCCTATTAACAATGTTTCGAAAGTTCATCAAGCCTTGATAAGTTATTCTTTGAGATCTATCGAAAAATATGTCATTCGGTTTTCTTTTGATAACCGAGTGTTTTGATTTATTGTATCTTTCGACTGCAATGCTTACTAATTCTGTAACTCGAAGATCTTTGTATTCTGACTTTAGGCATCGATAGATCTTTAATATTGTTCTGTGGAATCTCTCAACCTGGCCGTTTACCTCAGATCTATGCACTGGAGTATGGTACACCTTGATATTTAACATTCTTATGAAAATTAAAATTATCGGGCTTAAAAAACTTCGCTCATTGTCCATTACCAGGATTTTTGGAACAGTAAAATAATGTAAGATTTTAAAAATTTTGTCCCTTAAATGCAGTAGTGATCTGTTCTTTATATGGAACAATTTGCCAAACTTAGAAAATTTGTCGATACAACTTATAAATTTTTCGTTTTGGAGTTCTATTATGTCCAAATGAAGTATCTCGCAAGGATATGAAGGATTAGGAGTGGATTGGAACTCTGGATTAATGGGATGCCGGTCATATTTATTTGAATGTGTTGTAGTTCGGTTACCTGAGGAAAATGTTAGGGGTTGGTGATCAGTATAGATCTTGATTTTTTTCGATCCGTATAAAAATGAGCGAAGGTTGTCTAAGGCCCACATAATTGCCAGCATTTCCTTTTCATTTGTAGCGTATCCTTCTTCCGACTTCCTTAAGGATTTGGAAATATACGCTATGGGACGTTCTTTTCCTCATTCTCCCTGCGATAGGACCACTCCAATCGCAAAATTGGAGGCATCCGTCGCAAGATTGAACTGTTTTTCAAAATCGGACAATGCCAGAATTTCTGATGAAACGAGTAAGCTCTTAAGGTCGTTAAACGCGCGCAGCACCTCATCGTCAAGCTCGACTGGTACTCGTTTGGACTGATTAGCTTTTACTTGAGCATACTCACCCCAGGTTAAATTTGTCAAAGGCTTATCTATTTTCGCATAATCTCTTATGAACTTACGATAGTATGAGGTAAGTCTAAGGAAGCTTTTATCCTTAAGAGTTGGCGGAGGATAAATTTCCTGGATAGCTGTGAGCTTTTTGGGGTCAGCCCGAACACCCTCACTAGAAATAAGATAACCTAGAAATTCAACTTCAGTTCTCATAAAATGTGTTTTTTCCAGGGTAACCTTAAGATTAACTTCACGAAGTCTCGAAAAAACAATGTCTATATTCCGAAGGTGGCCCTCTACGTCATTACCGAAAACAATAATGTCCCTAACAATTTTTTTTTTTTTTTTTAAACGGATGCGCGCACTAAAGGGGTTTTGACTACCCTTAAAATGAGCAAGCACAGTGCAAGCGTTAGGAAAGTAGGGAAGGATGCAAGAGGAGATAGCGATGCACATTGGTTTTGAATTTCTGAATATCAAAATGGGAGGGGAAAATAGAGCCGGGTAAAGTATTCCACATTCGCGTTGTACGGCTAAAGAAAGAATCTCTGTACTTGACAGTACGTCCGAAGTTGGGCTCAAGGGTAAACTGATGAGCATTTCTAGAAGCGCGAGTATTACGGTTGAAAAGTTTAAGGGGAGGAATGCAACTGGCTATTTCGCTGGAACAATGTTCATAAAAATAGCGATAAAATAGTGAGAGACATATAACATTTCGACGATGTTCTAGAGATGTAAATGTTTCCACTATAGTTTTATCGCCAATCATTCTTAGAGCTCTATTTTGAATTCTATCCAAAAGATTCAAATGAGTTTTGGGAGCTCCTGCCCAAACGTGCGAGTTATACTCCAGCTTTGGACGAATGAAGGCCTTATAGATTACAGCCAGATCAGACGGGGAGAAGAATTTCTTGCACCTTCGAAGAAAGCCCAAACACTTTGCAGCGTTTTTGGCGACATCAAATATGTGTTCATTCCACAAGAGGTGGTCTGTGATGCACATGCCGAGGACTGAAAGCTGATCGGTTTCTTCAATGCAAGTGCCGCTCATGGATAGCGGCATGGGGGGTGGGTTCTGCTTTAACGACAGAAGACAGCACTGAGTTTTTGAAGCCTTAAATTCTACACGGTCTTTAATTCCCCATTGGACAATGCTGTCAAGATCAGAATTTAATGAGCTTATCATACGCTGCCGTTCCAGTTGCACATCCGAAAAACAAGGAGGTGCATCTAAAAACGAATATGAAAAGCTGAGAGTACTATCGTCAGCAAAACAATTAAGTGGATTAGAAGTTCCAGATAAGAGATAATTAATAAAAATGAGAAAGAGGGTCGGAGACAATACGGAGCCCTGGGGCACACCAGCATTTATTTTGTGAATATCAGACTTGAAACCGTCCAATACAACTTGTATTGAACGGTCCGAAAGGTAATTTCTAATCCAACGAAGAAGACATTCATCGATACCAAATGCACGCATTTTCGATAGGAGAGCTTGATGCCAAACTCTATCAAATGCTTTTGAAATATCAAGCGCAATAATCTTACTTTCTCCTAAACGATGTAAAGACTTGTGCCACTGTTCGGTGAGATATACCATCAGATCACCAGTGCACCTATTGCTACGAAAGCCATACTGCCGGTCATTAAGGAACTTTCGTTCTTCAAGATATTTCTTGAGCTGATAATTAATCAGCGTTTCCATGTCCTTGGAAAGAAGGGACGTAAGTGCAATTGGACGGTAATTAGATGGTGAAGAAGATGCGCCTTTTTTAGGGACAGGCTGGACAAATGCTGTTTTCCATCCACTCGGAAAGAGACCTGTAGAATAGGACAGATAGAAAAGCTTACGCAGTGGTTTTGCCAGCGTTGAAGAACACCTCTTCAAACCGATGGGAGGGATACTATCCGGGCCAGCGGATTTGTTTATGTCAAGATCTTTGAGGACTCTAACAACTGCACGAGTGCGACAGAAGATTCGTCCCATAAAATCGTTTACGCTCTCAAGTACTGGAGGAGTCATAACACTCTCTGACAGCGTCGAATTAACAGCGAACTGCGCTGCAAGCAAATTGGCTTTTTCGAGAGAACTGACAAAAGGGGTGTCATTAAAGACGAGCGTTGGAACCGAAGAAGAAGTTGAATTTCGAATAGTTTTTACAAATGACCAAAAATTCTTACTACCTTTGGGACATTGTAGTATTTTTTGCCTTAATTTTTGGTCATGCAGAAATTTGGTTCTACGAATGTGAAAGTTGCAAGTCTTTCTAGCTTGTTGAAACTTTTTCCGGGATTCCTCAGTGGGGTTGGCTTTATAATTCCGGAAACTGACTTCTCTATCCCTAATAACCTCTTTACAGCTTGAATCAAACCATGCATTTTCTTTCGGTTTGATAGATTTCACCCTATTTGGGATAAAATTTCTCATTCCGTAAAGGATTAAATTTGTTATCATATCTGCGCTGGAGTCTATGTCACTACCGAGGAAGCATAATGACCAGTTAAAGTTTCTGAAGAAATTATTGAGACCGTCCCAGTTGGCTTTCCCATATTGCCAAACGGTTCTCATAGGTGGTTTTTCTTTAACTGAGTGTTGTTGGCATGAGAAATTTGCAGATACGACACAATGGTCTGATGTACCTAGAGGCGATAATACATTTAGCGTGTATTTATTAGGGTCAGAGGTAAGGAACAAGTCTAGAGTGTTTGCGGTTTGACCTGCAACGTCAGGTATTCGGGTTGGCTCGTCAACAATCTGAGTCAGTTTGTTTAACTCAGCAAAGACCTAAACATACCTTCCTTCGGGTGTTGTCTGGCTCGAAAAGCGGAGCCAACTAGAATTGTGTACATTGAAATCGCCCGCAATGACGATCTCAGTGTGAGGATAATTTGAAACAATTCTTTGAATGGAGTCGGACAAAGCATCAAATTCGTTAAAAGTTGAAGCTCTATCCAAATTTGGGCTCCGATAAATAAAACATGTGTAAGCACATCATATTATTTACCGTGAATTTTAACCACATGAAATTAAAATTTGTGTTTGAGCACAAGCCATATTGTGGTTGGAGTTGGTACGCTACATTATTTCTTACGTATACGGCGAGACCATGGTGGGAAAAGAATAATGTCACTAAGTTGTACCCAAACAGACGAAATTCCGATTGATCAGAATTTTCGCCTATCTGGGTCTCACTCAGTGCCAAAACAGCTGGCCTGTTTTTAACAGTGTGGACATACGCGGCACAAAAATTTTTCCTAAGCCCGCGAATATTGGTATAATCGACTCTAAAGCTACCAACCACTTTAAGATTTAAAAATAAATAAAACACAAGTCAGACAATTAACTATAATGAATGTTTGATCTATATTCCATTTTGAACTTTTCAATAACAAATTGTCACTAGTGTTATGCCTTAGTGACAATTTATAATGATCCGCCCCTGGTTAAATAGAAAAAACAAACAGTAATCCATCTGACGTTATATTAACCTAATCATTGCATGCACTATGTGATAAGCTCCACACAGTACCTACAATGATCAAGCTAATACAACTGCGAGAAGTGACAAGGAAAAGGAGGAGGAAATATTTACCGCACGTTATGCTTATTTGTGTTGTTTTATTTTTTGGTTATTATTATATTTGAACACTGAATTATTATTATGGGAAGGGCGCGTTGTTATAGATTATTTTTTTTACTGATCTTATTATTGTATTGTTATGGGCTTTTATTTTTTAATTTATATTGATTTCGGGGGTTTTGTTGAAATAAAAATAAAACAGGTAGCACAACACAAGATATTTTTTTTTTTTTTTTCTTTCTATTTTTTCACTTAACGATCACTTTCGCGCATCGATGTGCAGCCGATGGTATGCTGATCGAAACCCCAATAATATTTTTTAAGGACATCATCGATCATCCTCTGGAATATAGCCGGAGCGTTCTTCAGACCGAATGAGAGTCTAAGAAACTTGTACTTTGCATTCATAGACGAGAATGCCGTCTTCGGTATGTCAGATGCCTTCATAGGGATCTGGTGGAAGCCAGAGGTCAAATCTAGGGTCGTGAAGAATTTCGCATTACCTAGGCTGGCAAGAGTGCTGTTGATGTCTGGTATTGGGTATGCATCCCAAACTATCACAGAGTTAAGGCGTTTGAAATCAATAACCATCCTATATTGCTTCTCCCCAGAAGGTTTTTTCTTCTTTGGGACAACCCAAATGGGAGAACTATAAGGACTGTTCGACGGACGAATAATGCCTTCAGCAAGCAATTCATTTATTTCCTTTTCCACCACTTTTCTCACACAAGCGGGGTAAGGATAACTCTTGGTATAAATAGGCTCATTTGTCGTCGTCCGGATTTATGCCTTAACTGTGGTTTAGATCGTTTCGCTTCCGCTTATTGACCCAAAGACTGATTGGTTTTTCTTAATTATGGTGTTTAGAGTTATCCGAATGTCTTCGGATAAATCCTCGTTAAGTAAAGGGTTTATCTGAACTGATATTTTATTCTTTGATGGGATCCTGATGTCAGGAGATAGGTGTAAAATATTAGCTTTACGATCGATGATGGCCTCTAATTGTTTTAGGGTATCATCCCCGACGATGCCTTCAAACGATGTTACGCCCGGAAAGACGTAAAATGTAAGAGGTGTGTTGTTGCCAAAATTAAAAAAAAAAAAACGGTTATTTTGTTTGTGACCTGGATATCACCGGCCGCAGAGTGTACTTTAAACGGTTTAGCCAGATGGGTTGCACCGCACCCTTTATGCGGACTGATAAAGTTCTTGTTTGCCCCTGTGTCAATCAAAAACTTTAATTTTTGCCCTTCCCGCGTCACATATTCTATATATGGTATGCTGGAGTGGCATCCGTCATAAAATTTACGGTGTTGTATTCATCCTCGTTTACTGCCTCTACCTGTTCTACCGGTAAATCTTCGGTGTACAACAACTCTGTATTGTACAGTCTTTGTTGTTTCCCGAACCGTTTGGATCGGTGGCCATCTGATTTGGCTCCTCTTTTGAAGGGATTAGGACCACTCGGGCCATTTCTGGGATGATTCATGTAATCGACCTGTTGGGTTTGCACCGATCCAAGCTCCATTTTTTCATGTGGCTTTGGTGCAGTAGGCCTCGGAGGAGGACCGTTTGTTCGATTGTGCGTATAATGTGGATGTTGGTGGAACCTTTTGGAAGGAAGGCTTTGTCTCATATCCTGATGTTTGAAGGATTGGTTTACCGGTGCCGTTATAGTATTCGATACATTGGGAATGTGGATGCTATGGCTCCGGTAATTGAGATTTTGAATCTCTAGGCCAGCCGAATATGCCTCTGAAAGAGGTTTTTGGCCGACGAGTATTCGTGAAATGTTGCCATTTAGTCCCCTAACGAAAACATCCAAAGCCCAATTTGTGTATGTTTCGACCAAAACCGTGACGGTTTCCTGACTATAGGTCTCGGCTTTTATCTTGTTAATCATCAACGAAAGTTGATGATTAACGGACGCATAGAACTCGTCTAACTTCGAGTTCCTCTGCGTAAGCTGGTTAAGTTGATGTTCCAGCGTATGCATGTCCCTCTTATCTTCGTAATGCAGAGAGAGACATTCTTTAATTGCTGCCCTATCATTGTCAAAAATGTTATATGATATAAGTGCAGCATCGGCACTACCCCTGACCTTTCGGCGAATATGTTGCAAAATCGCCCTGTAAATCGGTTTTGTTTTGACTATATCATAGTCTTTCAATATGTATCCAAGATACATATTGTGTCGGGTTTCCATCGAATACCCTAAGCTCATTTACACAGTCAGGCAACCTACTAATTTCACTGAGTTCAATCTCGGTTGTTGGGCCGCGCAGCTCGGCTGCAGGAGCTGTTGTAGTCGTCTGCGGCGAAGGCCTAGCTTCAATGTTCTGAAGGCGTGCTTCCAGTGCCTTTATCTGAAGCAATATGTTAGTAATTGCCCCATTAAGCTCAGATTCAGCATTGGCAATCTTGTCCATAATGGCACGATATTATTTTTCAAAATTTATGATAAAAATAAAAAAATTGTGTTTCAAAGAAAGAAATCGTACGTATAGATGTGTACAGATATATTGTTACTGCGCGAAGCGTTATGATTTTATTATTTATTAAATAAATTTGAGCAAAATTTTATTTATTCAAACAAGAGGACGTGAAGAGATACTTATCTAGTTCTCCAGCTTCTATTCAGATGGGATTTTCCTTTGACACAATTTAATCCACGCACAGTTTTTTAGGTTGCACAATTTTAATTTCGCACAATTTGAAATTAAATATTTCACAAACAATATTTAATTTTCTTTTTTATATATATATTTTTCTTTTCACACAATTTCTGAGCTTTGAGCAATATAATTTTTTATTATACTCAGTTAGAATTCAAATGATTCGCACAAAATTTTTCTTTTTTGCACACAATTTCTGCTTTATAATAATTTACACAAACAATATTTCTTTTTCTTTTTTATATATATATATATTGTCTTTTCACACAATTTCCGAACTTTGAGCAATATAATTTTTGATTATGCTCAGTTATAACTCAAATGATTCGCACACAATTTTTCGTTTTTTTTGTTTTATGTCACTCACAGGGTAGCATAACCGCACTTCATTTAGAATAATTCAATTGTGTTATTATTCTCTGAAAGAAATAAGAAAACCTCCCGTGACTATTTATTTCTCGGGAGCAGCATGCATGGGAGGCGTCGGTCGTGTTGGTCCTGTTTAGCTGGAAGCAGCCTACTAATGGCACGATCACCATCACCGTCGTATCCTTTAGCCTGTTTAGGATATCCGCATGTTATTATGTGAATGCAGAAGGTTTTGCGCTCAGGATACCAAAATAGTCTACTGTGTCCCATGTGAACAGCGACGTGCACTCCATAGAGCGTATTGGTCCTGGCGCAGATCCTTAGGCAAAAAGGACACAGTCTTTGCATCCTGTCCCTGCTCGATCGGTTCGACTTACTTTATCGTAGATACAGATTTAGATTTAGGTAATAAGTCAGAAATGGAAATGAGGAAAAACACGTCTCGATCACTAGGAGGTCCAATACCAACTGACTAAATGAATCCAAGTTTCCGTTAGGCACACATTTGTCCCACGGTGCAGGTATGGTTATTGGTCCCGCGGTGTAAAGCGCTGACTAGTTAAATAGACCAATTCGAGTTCATATAACGGCGATGTAATCTGATAATAATGCATCGGGACTGTGAGAACAGGTTCAGTCATGAATATGCTGACTCAGCGAATCCGATGTGATTTGCTGTCTTATTATCGGGTCAATGCCCGGCTGTCTTGTTCTTTGTTTTATATCCCAGTTCTAGAAGATCATCTCCAGTTTTAATAATAATAATAATAATAATAATAATAGTAATAATAATAATAATAATAATAAAAATAATAATAATAATAATAATAATTATTATTATTATTATAATAATAATAATAATAATAATAATAATAATAATAATAGTAAGAATAATAATAATAATAATTTTTTTTTGCCTTTAGGGTTTCAGGAGAAATGCTTTATGCACAATAAAGATGTCTTTTTGGCGTTGACCCTAGACAATTCATGTGTGCCGGACTCGGTATTGTTTCCCCATACCGGCTAAGACTCCTTATAACGCTTTCAGCTTCCACCCCCACGGAACCGCTCTTTGCATTACTTGAGGGCGGTTCTATGATTAACTTGCGGGTTCAACTGTTGCCCGATCGTTTTCTTCTTCTGTTTTTTTTCTGAGAATACCTTCGATGTACGTGCAGATTTTGTGCAACGTTAGGTCGCTGGTCAACATCTTACCCACTATGTTATCTGGGCTTAGAGCTCCATTATCTCTTTCTATTTCTGCGCGTTGAGCTTCCCATCTACTACAAACGAAGAAAGTGTGGTATGCATCGTCTGTTTCAGAGACACCGTACTGGCAGGCTGGGCTACTGGTTTTGCCGATCTTGTGGAGGAAGGCGTTGAAGTAACCGTATCCGGTAAGGAGCTGGGTTACGTAATAGTTAAACTCTCCGTGCTTCCGGTTGCTCCATTTGCTGACATCTCTGATCAGTCTCGCAGTCCATCGCCCACTGCTCTCGGTATCCCAGCGTTCTTGCCATTTCTGCTGCGTTCGTTCTTTCGCTTCTACCATTGCCGCTTCTTTTCCGAATTCCGATTTCTTTTCGTGTACGCACTTCCATTGATTAGCAAAAAGGTGAACTGGTGTTACGCCTGCAACTACTAAAACAGCCGGTTCCGATACTGTGCGATATGCGCAGGCTATTCGTTAAGCGCCTTGTCTTTGCACTGCTGCCATCTGCTTCCTGTATTTCTCTTGTTGAAGAGTTTCTGCCCATATTTCGCTTCCGTATAAAAGGATTGCATTGGTTGTAGACATCAGTAATCTTCTTTTGCTTGCTATTGGACCTCCGATGTTTTCCATCACTCTAGACATAGCAGTCGTGGTTTTTGAAGCTCGTTTAGCTGCTGACTTTATCTGACCCCAGAAGCTCAACTTTGTATCAAATCTTATTCCAAGATATTTAACTATATTTTTGCTCGTTATAACTTTAGTATCGACGAGAAATTTGACAATCGTAGGCATTCGTTTCATAGTTAAGAGTAGTACTGCAGTTTCTTCAGTGGGGAGGGAGAGCCCGTGTACTTCCATCCAATCGTTTGTTCTTCGTATAACCCTCAATATATCGGAACATCTGACTAATTGAAAGCGTTTCTGACATCCAAGGTTTCCAATAGTACTATTTTATAACTAAAATGGTTTCCTTGTTGGGCTATTTCGATGGCATTTATTACTTCTTCTATTCCTCCTACTATAGAGCGGCCTTTTCTAAGACCATATTGTCTTTTAAATAGATCTCCTTTTCTTTTTATCGCAGCTAAAAGACGAGGTTGCAATAATTTTTCAAGATGCTTTCCTGTTGTTTTTAGCATGCAAAGGGGAATGTATGCTGATGGGGAGTCCAGGTTTCCTTTATTTTTGTTGGTAAGTACCAGCCGCTGCTTTTTCCACCGTTTTGGGAATATCCCCTCGGCAAGGCAATCATTGTACATATCAGGTATTAATTGTGGACATGAGTTTGCGGTTTGCTTGAGTACTTCAACTGGTATTCCGTCCGGTCCAGGTGCTTTTTTATTTTGTAGAGCATTTGCGGCAATCCTCAGTTCTTCCTCACTGAACATATCGATTTCTTGTCGTGAGATCTCAATGGTATCAGGCCCCCTGATGAGATGGGATAGCAATAATAAAAATAATAATAATAATAATAATAATAATAATAATAATAATAATAATAATAATAATAATAATAATAATAATAATAATAATAATAATAATAATAATAATAATAATAATAATAATAATAATAATAATAATAATAATAATATAATAATAATAATAATAATAATAATAATAATAATAATAATAATAATGATAATAATAATAATAATAATAATAATAATAATAATAATAATAATAATAATAATAATAATAATAAAATAATAATAATAATAATAATAATAATAATAATAATAATAATAATAATAATAATAATAATAATAATAATATAATAATAATAATAATAATAATAATAATAATAATAATAATAATAATAATAATAATATAATAATAATAATAATAATAATAATAATAATAATAATAATAATAATAATAATAATAATAATAATAATAATAATAATAATAATAATAATAATAATAATAATAATAATAATAATAATAATAATAATAATAATAATAATAATAATAATAATAATAATAATAATAATAATAATAATATAATAATAATAATAATAATAATAATAATAATAATAATAATAATAATAATAATAATAATATAATAATAATAATAATAATAATAATAATAATAATAATAATAATAATAATAATAATAATAATAATAATAATAATAATAATAATAATAATAATAATAATAATAATAATAATAATAATAATAATAATAATAATAATAATAATAATAATAATAATAATAATAATAATAATAATAATAATAATAATAATAATAATAATAATATAATAATAATAATAATAATAATAATAATAATAATAATAATAATAATAATAATAATAATAATAATAATAATAATAATAATAATAATAATAATAATAATAATAATAATAATAATAATAATAATAATAATAATAATAATAATAATAATAATAATAATAATAATAATAATAATAATAATAATAATAATAATAATAATAAATAATAATAATAATAATAATAATAATAATAATAATAATAATAATAATAATAATAATAATAATAATAATAATAATAATAATAATAATAATAATAATAATAATAATAATAATAATAATAATAATAATAATAATAATAATAATAATAATAATAATAATAATAATAATAATAATAATAATAATAATAATAATAATAATAATAATAATAATAATAATAATAATAATAATAATAATAATAATAATAATAATAATAATAATAATAATAATAATAATAATAATAATAATAATAATAATAATAATAATAATAATAATAATAATAATAATAATAATAATAAAATAATAATAATAATAATAATAATAATAATAATAATAATAATAATAATAATAATAATAATAATAATAATAATAATAATAATAATAATAATAATAATAATAATAATAATAATAATAATAATAATAATAATAATAATAATAATAATAATAATAATAATAATAATAATAATAAAATAATAATAATAATAATAATAATAAAATAATAATAATAATAATAATAATAATAATAATAATAATAATAATAATAATAATAATAATAATAATAATAATAATAATAATAATAATAATAATAATAATAATAATAATAATAATAATAATAATAATAATAATAATAATAATAATAATAATAATAATAATAATAATAATAATAATAATAATAATAATAATAATAATAATAATAATAATAATAATAATAATAAATAATAATAATAATAATAATAATAATAATAATAATAATAATAATAATAATATAATAATAATAATAATAATAATAATAATAATAATAATAATAATAATAATAATAATAATAATAATAATAATAATAATAATAATAATAATTAATAATGAAATAATAATGTAATAACAACAATAATAATAATAAAATAATTAATAATAATAATAATAATAAAATAATTAATAATAATAATAATAAAACAATTAATAATAATAATAATAATAATAATAATAATAATAATAATAATAATAATAATAATAATAATAATAATAATAATAATAATAATAATAATAATAATAATAATAATAATAATAATAATAATAATAATAATAATAATAATAATAATAATAATAATAATAATAATAATAATAATAATAATAATAATAATAATAATAATAATAATAATAATAATAATAATAATAATAATAATAATAATAATAATAATAATAATAATAATAATAATAATAATAATAATAATAATAATAATAATAATAATAATAATAATAATAATAATAATAATAATAATAATAATAATAATAATAATAATAATAATAATAATAATAATAATAATAATAATAATAATAATAATAATAATAATAATAATAATAATAATAATAATAATAATAATAATAATAATAATAATAATAATAATAATAATAATAATAATAATAATAATAATAATAATAATAATAATAATAATAATAATAATAATAATAATAATAATAATAATAATAATAATAATAATAATAATAATAATAATAATAATAATAATAATAATAATAATAATAATAATAATAATATAATAATAATAATAATAATAATAATAATAATAATAATAATAATAATAATAATAATAATAATAATAATAATAATAATAATATTAATAATAATAATAATAATAATAATAATAATAATAATAATAATAATAATAATAATAATAATAATAATAATAATAATAATAATAATAATAATAATAATAATAATAATAATAATAATAATAATAATAATAATAATAATGATAATAATAATAATAATAATAATAATAATAATAATAATAATAATAATAATAATAATAATAATAATAATAATTCAATTCAATTCAATTTTATTTAATACTGTTTCATAATACAAATTGTTGTTTACAGAAGATATCTGCGAAGCCTATGCAGGCTTTTCTGCAGAAAGTTGCATTCATATGTTATTATACAAAATAAGTAATCTTGAAAGAAAAAGTTAAGAATTTATATTTTACTTTATACAGAGATAATGCTGGATGATGTATTTTTTCAGAAGTTTTTTTCTTAAATTATATCTATTAATGTTAAGGAGTTCTCTAGGAATTCTATTGAAAATACTTGGAACGATGACCGATAATTGCTGTCTGCCGAATGGGTTCTTAAAGTTCGATATTTGCAAGAATCTCTTTGCTCTTCTTCTAGTATTGTATATATGATCAATTGACTGCTTGTATCTTCCATCATTGTAGAATTCTTCAAGTATGTTTAGTTCAAAAAGCTGCTTTAGACTCAGGATACCAAGTTCCTTAAATATTTTGCCATAATCAGATTTTGTTATAAAGTTCGTACCATATCTTGCCCTTGCTAAGATTTTTACAATTCGATTTTGTAATTTTTGTATGTCTTCCAGATAAGTAGGTGTTGCATTTCCCCAAGCTAGTATACCATACCTTAGTACCGACTCAACCAATGAGAAATAAACCTGTTTAAGAACTGGGTAGCTGGTGTAGAAACTTAAATGGTGAAGAGCATAAGCTGCTTTACGTAGGCGATTGCATATATTTCGTATATGTATATCCCATTTAAAATAACTATCCAACTCTACTCCTAGGTATTTAAACTGTTGCACATTTCTTATGAATTTATCGCACTTGTCTTTGGTATTAAGGAATTCATTTGTCGGGTTTTGATGTAGGCATGTTGTTTCGTGGCATTTAATATTAATTTTGGTTTTCTGTATATGGGGAGATCTGATATCCATTACCTTAGTTTTAGTAACGTTGATAATTAGTCCAAAATCGTGGCACCATCTGACTATTGAGTCAAATTCTTGTTGCATAGTTTTTGTTGCTACTTCCAGATCTCTATGGCTGACTATAATTGCCGTATCGTCTGCAAAGGCGAATCCAATACTATTTTTTAAGATCGAAAGTAGTTGGTTTGAGTATATAATAAACAGGAGTGGACCTAAAGTTGACCCTTGCGGAACACCGTATTTAAGCATTGTCATTTGGCTGTAAACATTTGAAATTTTAACAGTCATTCCTCTATTCTTCAGATAACTTTTGAACCACTCTAAAATATCTCCTCTTATTCCAATTTTCTCAAGCATTTCAAAGAGTTTTACATGTCTAAGTGTGTCAAATGCTTTTTTGAAGTCAATGAACACCACCAGGCTG
>OU343160.1:200620103-200625323 GCA_910595825.1 Philhelius pedissequus | reverse complement strand
AATTTTACGGTGCAGGGAGTCGGATCCCCAGTGCCGGCGTCTGTCAGGAGTGAGCGCGCGGGCTCCGAGACGTCGATATACAACGACTGCAAGAAAAATGAAAACAAGAAAAATGAAAGCACATCCCTGGGAGTGGAAAGCTTGGCTCCCAAGGAACGTGAAGCTACAAGCAAATTAAACGAAGATATTAACGACCCTTTCAAACGTGGATTAAAGACCTTACGCACTCCACCAATGAGAGAAACACCCTCGAATGGTCATGGGATTTCTATAATTGAAATAACAGATTTAGCCCAAGGAACAAGACTTCGGGAACGGAAGAGGATCTCTTTGTACAAGAGATCGGAAATTGCCTGCAAATCCTCAGAACCATGAAGCTGGCATGTGATAAACAAAAAAATGTAAGCAAAGACATAAAAAATGGTATGAAAAATTAGAGGAAGTAATGGACAAAATGAAATGGCATCACAAAATTAAAAATGCCCCGAAGAAGCCTTGCTCGGCAAAAATAATAGAAGAAACACCTAAAACAGGACGTTCAGTAGAAGAAACGTCAGCGATAGACATATTGCCAACCACCAAACGCCCACCCTCCAGTCCACTTGGAAAAGAACGAGATAAAAGATCCAAAAAATCTTCAGCTCAAGGGGGAAATGAAAAAGAACAAAAATTGCAAAGTGGAATCAGCAATAATACAGAAACAACCTATGCTCGCAGAACTGAACAAAACTATGCTCAGGTGGCCAAAAAAGCTGAAATGATGGCACCAACTGAGACAGGTAGAATAGAGATACCTCAAATTTCCCAAAAGAAGAACTTCAAAAAATAGAGGAAAAAGAAAAGAAGACCAACCGCTAAATCACATACAGAAGCCATAATCATCAAACCAAAAGGAGATGGAACATTTACTGATATACTGCGGGAAATAAGACAAAAGGTTAAGCCCGAAGATACCGAAACTACTATTAAAACAGTTCGGCAGACGAGATCAGGAGATGTTCTTCTAGAACTTGGCGCGATGACAAAAAAACAAAGCAGCTTTTGAAAAATCGCTCCAAAATACCCTTGGCGAGAAAGCAATTGTTCGAAACATAGATCCGAAGGTAACGGTGGAAATAAGGAACCTTGATGAATTAACCACTGAAGAAGAAGTCAAGGATGCCATACGAAAGAAAGTGGAAAACCCACTAGCGGAAATAAAGGTTTTCTTAACAGGGAAAAACAGAAGAGCACTAAAGATGGCAATTGTAGAAGTCAATGTCCAGACCGCGCGGGAGATCCTAAAAACATCTATCCTCAGAATTGGGTGGAATCAGTGCAGAATCAGGCGCAGATTAGAGGTCCCAAGGTGTGTTAGATGTCTCGGTTACGGACATTTACAAGGAAGCTGCGAGGGACCAGATAGGAAGAAACAAGGGCTATGTTTCACATGTGGAAACAAGGATCATAAGAAGAGTGATTGCAATCAACCACCAAGGTGCTACTTATGCTTAAGTCTTGAATCCCACCGAAAAATGTAGACCATATACCTGGGACAGGAAAATGCCAAGTTTTCAGGCAGGCTCTTGAGAAGGTGAAAAAGGCTTCCTCAAAATGACCAAAATATTACAGGCGAACGTCAACAGGAGCAAAACAGCTGATAACCTCCTAATTAAACTTATAGGTGAAATGCAAGCGGATATCGTCATAATGAGCGAGCAATACACCAACAAGGACGAATCACAGTGGATCTCAGATACGTTAGGAACTGCCGCCCTTTGGGTCACAGACAGAAGCGCCTATAATCAGAAATAGAGGATCAAGGAGAGGATTTGTGTGGATGAAATTTGAAAAAATCACTATAATCAGCGTCTATTTGAGCCCAAACGATAGAATGGACGACTTCCGACAGAAACTGGGGACTTGGAAAGATTTCATCTGCGAAACTAGAGGTGAAATTATAGTTGCTGGAGACTTCAATGGGAGAGGTCAAGAGTGGGGCATGGCGACTACTGATTCTCGGGGTAGACATATTCTTGAAATGGCTGCGAGAAGTAGACTAAATGTAGCGAACTTAGGAAACACGCCCACTTTCAGAAGACCAGGATACCGAGGGACTATACCTGACATAACCCTTGTGACAGACGCCACGCTACCCAAAATAAAAAACTGGAAAGTGATCGAAGACTTCACCGGCAGCGATCACCAATATACTGTCCTTTGACATTGAAGAAAAACCAGCAACTAGAAATCAAGAACAGACCCAAACGTTGAGATGGAACGTGAACAAACTGCAAGTGGATGTGCTGAAAACGACGATAGAAGCTGGACAAAATCAAGTACTCGAAACAGGTGGAACCGTGGAAGAAAAGGTAGATGCTGCTATGCGGCTTATCCAACGGGCATGCAATGCTTCAATGCCTCGAAAAAACTATTCAAACGGAAGAAGAAGACGCTTTACTGGTGTCGGAGGAAATAGCTGACTTCGAAGAACATGTCTGCACCTAAGACGAAAAGTCACCAGACGAAGAAGACGACAAGATGACCATCTCCAACACTACCTTGAAGAGTTTAGAACCAAGCGCCACGAGCTCAAAAGAGCTATAAACTTGAGCAAGAAACAGAAGTGGGAAGAACTCAGACATGATGTCAATAATGACCCCTGGGGACTTGGGTACAAAATAGTAATGCAGAAACTTGGAGCACAGAACACCACAGCTGATCTGAATCCAGAAAAGATGTGTCACATTGTGGACACGCTGTTTCCAACTCATCCCACCAGGGGGCCTGATACCATTGAGATCTCACGACAAGAAATCGATATGTTCAGTGATGAAGAACCTACAAAATAAAAAAGCACCTGGACCGGACGGAATACCAGTCGAAGTACTCAAGCAAACCGCAAACTCATGTCCACAACTATAACTTGATATGTACAATGATTGCCTTGCCGAGGGGATATTCCCAAAACGGTGAAAAGGCAGCGGCTGGTACTTATCAACAAAAATAAAGGCAACCTGGACTCACCATCAGCATACAGGCCCCTTTGCATGCTGGACACAACAGGAAAGCTGCTTGAAAAATTATTGCAACACCCGTCTTATAGCTGCGATAAAAGAAAAGGAGATCTATCTAAAAGACAATATGGTTTTCGAAAAGGCCGCTCTACAATAGGGGCAATAGAAGAAGTAATAAATGCGTCGAAATAGCCCAACAGGGAAACCATTTTAGTAGAAAATAGTACTATTGGCAACTTTGGATGTCAGGAAACGCTTTCAATTCAGTCAGATGGTCCGATATATTGAGGGCACTTGAATTAAGATTTCAAATTCCAGAGTATCTTCTGCGGATAATAAATGACTACCTTCGAGATCGGGAACTAATCTTCCAAACAACAGAAGGACAAAGGAGTAAAGTTATCACAGCCGGAGCAGCACAAGGATCTATACTTGGCCCAGACCTGTGGAATATCTCTTACGACGATATCCTCTGCATGGAGATGCCCGAAGATTGCTTCTTAGTCGGATACGCAGATGATGTCGCTGCAGTAATAACAGCGAGAGATTACGAAAACGCACAAAGCAAACTGAACCAGGTTATGCGAAGAACAAACGATTGGATGGAGGTACACGGGCTCTCCCTAGCTACTGAAGAAACTGAAGTACTTCTCTTAACCAAGAAACGAATGCCTACGATTGTCAACTTTCTCGTCGATACTGAAGTTATAACGAGCAAGAATATAGTTAAATATCTCGGAATAAGACTTGATACAAAGTTGAGCTTCTGGGGTCAGATAAAGTCTGCAGCTGAACGAGCTTCAAAAACCACGACTGCTATGTCTAGATTGATGGCAAACATCGGAGGTCCAACAGCAAGCAAAAGAAGATTACTGATGTCTACAACCAATGCAATCCTTTTATACGGAAGCGAAATATGGGCAGACACTCTTCAACAAGAGGAAATACAGAAAGCAGATGGCAGCAGTGCAAAGACGAGGCGCTATACGGATAGCCTGCGCATATCGCACAGTAGCGGAACCGGCTGTTTTAGTAGTTGCAGGCGTAACACCAATTGACCTTCTTGCTAAACAACGAAAGTACGTACACGAAAAGAAAGCGGAATTCGGAAAGAAAGCGGCGATGGTAGACGCGAAAGAACGAACGCAGCAGAATGGCAAGAACGCTGGAGACCGAGAGCAGAGGGCGATGGACTGCGAGACTGATCAGAGATGTAAGCGAATGGAGCGACCGGAAACATGGAGAGGTCAACTATTACGTAACCCAGTTCCTTACCGGACACGGTTACTTCAACGCCTTCCTCCACAAGATCGGCAAAAGAAGCAGCCCAGCCTGCAGTACGGTGACTCTGAAACAGACGATGCATATCACACTTTCTTCGCTTGTAGTAGATGGAAGCTCAAACGCGCAGAAATAGAAAGAGCTACTGGAGCTCTAAGCCCAGATAACATAGTGGGTAAGATGTTGATTAGCGACCTAACGTGGCACAAAATCTGCACGTACATCGAGGTATTCTCAGAAGAAAAAAAAGAGAAGAAGAAAACGATCGGGAAACAGTTGAACCCGCAAGTTAATCATAGAACCCCCCTGAAGTAATGCAAAGAGCGGTTCCGGGGGGGGGTGGAAGCTGAAAGGGTTATAAGGAGTTTTAGCCGGTATGGGGAAACCGTACCGAGTCCGGCACACGGGGATTGTCTAGGGTCAACGCCAAAAAAGACATCCTTATGGTGCATAAAGCATTTCTCCTGAAACCCTAAAGGCAAAAAAAAAAAAAAAAAAAAAAAAAAATTATCATTAATTATTATTATTATTATTATTATTATTATTATTATTATTATTATTATTATTATTATTATTATTATTATTATTATTATTATTATTATTATTATTATTATTATTATTATTATTATTATTATTATTATTATTATTATTATTATTATTATTATTATTATTATTATTATTATTATTATTATTATTATTATTATTATTATTATTATTATTATTATTATTATTATTATTATTATTATTATTATTATTATTATTATTATTATTATTATTATTATTATTATTATTATTATTATTATTATTATTATTATTATTATTATTATTATTATTATTATTATTATTATTATTATTATTATTATTATTATTATTATTATTATTATTATTATTATTATAATTATTATTATTATTATTATTATTATTATTATTATTATTATTATTA